>PVIH01015069.1:20773-51148 GCA_004025045.1 Sigmodon hispidus
CAAGTCTGTTTTTATGCCAGTACCAGGCTGTTTTTATTACTGTAGCTCTATAGTATAGCTTGAAGTCAGGGATGGTGATACCTCCTGAGGTTCTTTTGTTGAGTAAAATTGTTTTGGCAATCCTGGCTTTCCTGTTATTCCAAATGAAATTGAGTATTGTTCTTTCAAGGCCCAAAAAATATTGTGTTGGGATTTTGATAGGCAGTGCATTGAGTCTGTAGATTACCTTTGGTAGAATTGCCATTTTTACTATGTTGATCCTACCAATTCAGGAACATGGGAGAGCTTTCCATTTTCTGATACCCTCTTCAATTTCTTTTTTCATTGATTTAAAATTTTTGTCAAATAGGTCTGTTACTTCTTTGGTTATAGTTACTCCAAGGTATTAAATACTATTTGCAGCTAATATGAAGAGTAATGTTTCCCTTATTTCTTTTTCAGCTCTTCTATCTCTAGTGTATAGAAGGGCTACTGATTTCTTTGAGTTTATCTTGTATCCTGCTTCATTGCTGAAGGTATTTATCAGCTGTAGCAGTTCCTTGGAAGAATTTTGTGGGTCACTTATGTATACAATCATATCATCTGCAAATAGAGATAGCTTCACTTCTTCTTTTCCAATTTGTATCCCCTTAATCTCTTTTCGTTCCCTTATTGCTTTAGATAAAACTTCGAGAACTATATTCAATAGATAAGGGGAGAGAGGACATCCTTGTTTAGTTCCTGAATTAGTGGGATTGCTTTGAGTTTCCCTCCATTAACTTTGATACTGGCTGTCAGCTTCTTGTAATTCACCTTAATTATATTTATGTATTCTCCCTGTATTCCTGATCTCTCCAGGGCTTTAATCATAAAGGAGTGTTGGATTTTGTCAAAGGCTTTTTCCGCATCTAAGTATATGATCATGTGGTTTTGTTCCTTTAGATTGTTTATATGATGGATAACATTTACTGTTTTTTGTATGTTAAACCAGCCCTGCGTTTCTGGGATGAAGCCTACTTTTTCATGGTGGATGATGATCTTTTATGCATTGTTGTATACGGTTTGCCAAAATTTTGTTGAGAATTTTTGCATCAATATTCATGAGGGAAATTGGTCTGTAATTCTCCTTCTTTGTTATGTCTTTGAGTGGCTTGGGTATTAGGGTGATTGTGGCCTCATAAAAGGAATTTGACAATATTCCTTCAGTTTCTACTGTGTGAAATAGTTTGAGGAGTAACGGTAGTAATTCTTCTTTGAATGTCTGGTAGAATTTGGCATTGAAACCATCTGGACCAGGGCTTTTATTTTGGGGGAGGTTTTTAATGACAGCTTCAATTTCCTTAAGGGTTATAGGCCTGTTTAGGTAATTAATCTGATCTTCATTTAATTTTGGTAGATGGTACCTGTCCAGAAAGCTGTCCATTTCTTCTAGGTTTTCCATTTTTGTGGAATACAGATTTTCAAAATATGACCTGATAATTCTCTGTATTTCCTGGGATCTGTTGTTATGTCCTATTTTTCATTTCTGATTTTGTTGATTTGGACACTCTCTCTCTGTTTTTTGATTAGTTTGGCAAAGGGCTTATCTATCTTGTTAACTTTCTCAAAGAACCAACTCTTAGATTCGTTGATTCTTTGTATTGTTCTTTTGGTTTCAATTGTATTGATTTTAGCTCTAAGGTTGATTATTTACTGCCGTCTACTCCTTCTAGGTGAGTTCGCTACTAGTTGTTCTAAGGCTTGCAGCTGCGCTGTTAGGTCTCTAGTGTGGGATCTATAGGTTTTTCATATAGGCATCTAGCGCTATGAATTTTCCTCTTAAGACTGCTTTCATTGTGTTGCACAAGTTTGGATACGTTGTAGATTCATTTTGATTGAATTCTAGGAAGACTTTGATTTCTTTCTTAATTTCTTCCTTGACCCAGCGATGGTACAGTTGATTGATGTTTAGTTTCCATGAGTTGGTAGGCTTTCTTTGTGTTTTGATGTTGTTGAACTCTAACTTTAGGCCCCGGTGTTCCGATATGTTACAAGGGATTATTTCCATTTTTTTGTATCTGCTGATATTTGCTTTAAGACCAATTCTGTGCTCAATTTTGGAGAAAGTTCCATGAGGAGATGAGAAATATGTATATTCCTTTGCCTTTGGGTGGAACGTTCTGTAGATATCTATTAAATCCATTTGCATCATAACCTCTTTCAGACTCCTTATTTCTCTGTTGAGGCTCTGTCTGGTTGATCTATCCAGGGTTGAAAGTGGAGTATTGAAGTCTCCCACTATTAGGGTGTAAGAATTGATGTGGGATTCGAGTTCTAGCAGTGTTTCTTTTACATATGTAGGTGCCCCTATATTAGGGGCATAAATATTTAAGATTGAAATCTCCTCTTGACCAATTTTTCCTGTGATGAATAAATAGTGACCATCTTGGTCCCTTTTAATTGCTTTTAGCTTAAAGTCTACTTTGTTAGATATTAGGATTGCAACCCCTGCTTGTTTCTTAGGACCATTGACTGGAAAATCTTTTCCCAACCCTTTATTCTAAGCCTGTGTCTGTCTTTGCAGTTGAGGTGTGTTGCTTGTAGGCAACAGAAGGATGGCTTCTGTTGTTGTATCCATCTTGTTAGTGTGTGATGTTTTATAGGAGAGTTGAGACCATTGATATTAAGGGAAATTAGTGACCATTGATTCATATTTCCTGCCATTTTTTGGTGGGAACTTGTTTGTATTTCCTTTCTCTAGGGTATTCTTCTGTGGACTTATTGGTTGTTTGTGATTCCGTGGGTGTATGTGGGGTCCTTAGGTTGGAGTTTTCCCTCTAATACTCTCTGTAGTGCTGGATTGGTAGATAGACATTCTTTCAGTCTGACTTTGTCCTGAAATACCTTGTTTACTCCCTCTATGGTGATTGATAATTTTGCAGGGTATAGTATTGTAGTTTGGCAGCCATGCTGTTTTAGCATCTGTATAACTTCTGACCAAGCCCTTCTAGCTTTCATCGTTTCCATTGAATAGTCAGGCGTTATTCTGATGGGTCTGCCTTTATATGTGAGTTGGCCTTTTTCTTTTGCAGCTCTTAAAATTTTTTCTTTGTTCTGTATGTTTTGTAGCTTGATTATAATGTGGCACACTGACTTTTTTTTGGGATCATATCTATTTGGTGTTCTGTAAGCTTCTTGTATCTTTATAGGCATTTCCTTCTTCGGGTTAGGAAAGTTTTCTTCTATGATTTTATTGAAAACATTATCTGTGCCTTTGAGCTGGTATTCTTCTCCTTCTTCTATTCCTATTATTCTCAGATTAGGTCTTTTCATGGTGTCCCAGATTTCCTGAACATTTTGAGTTATGGCTTTTTAAGTTTTACTATTTTCTTTGACTGATATATCTATTTGTGCTACTGAGTCTTCCACTTCTGAGATTCTATCTTCCATCTCTTGAACTCTGTTTGTTATGCTTGTATCTGTGGTTCCAGCTTTTTTCTTCAGGTTTTCTATTTCCATTTTTGCCTCATTTTGTGCCTTTTTTATTGCTTCTATTTCAGCTTTTATTTCAGCTTTTGTTTCAGCTTTTAGTTCCTGGCATGTTTCTTTCATAGATTTGTTCATCTCTTCCAATTTTTTGTTTGTATTTTCTTCTATTTCTTTAAGACTTTTTTTCATATCTTCTTTGAGAGCTTCGATGATTATCAAAAAGGAATTTTTGGTGTTGCTTCCTTCTGTTTCCTCTTCATTGCTCAGTTCAGATCTTGTATTTGTAAGATTGCCACTCTCTTCTGGAGTTACCATGTTGTCCTTTGTATTATTATGTAATTTTTTGCACTGACGTTTGCCCATGGCTTCGGTGGTTCACGATTAGATGGCTCCTGGTCAGTTGTGGCACTCGGGTTTGTGTGTCTCCTGTCACCTCTCTGGTCAGGGTCTGAGTCTGTCCTTCCGAGACCCCTGCATTTGTTGGTTCGCTCAGTTAGAGGTGGCGGTGGGTAGCCATGCAAATTCCCTCAGCAGGAGCTGTGGGTATGGTGACTGGCAGAGTTTATCTGCCCCTGCTCCAGAGTGCGCTGGGACTCTGCAGACAGCACTTGGTCCGGGAGCAGAACCGGAAGCTATGGGCTGTCAACTTCTTGTAAATCGCCTGTATTATATTTAGGTATTCTCCCTGTTTTCCTGATCTCTCCAGGGCTTTAATCATAAAGGAGTGTTGGATTTTGTCAAAGGCTTTTTCCGCATCTAAGGATATGATCAGCCTATGTTGGAGAGGATGCACATCAAGGGGAACACTCCTCTATTGTTGGTGGGAGTGTAAACTTGTTCAGCCACTTTGGAATGCAATATGGTGGTTTCTCAGAAAATTGAGAGTCAATCTCCCCAAGGACCCAGAAATACCACTTCTGGGTATATACCCTAAAGAGACACATTCATACTCCAAAGGTGTTAGCTCAACTATGTTCATAGCAGCATTATTTGTAATAGCAAGACCTGGAAACAACCTAGATGTCCCTCAACTGAAGAATGGATTAACAAACTGTGGTACATCTATACAATGGAATACTACTCAGCAGTAAAAAAAAAATGATATCCTAAAATTCGCAGGCAAATGGATGGATTTGGAGAATATCCTCCTGCGCGAGGTATCACAAACTCAGAGAGATAAGCAGGGAATGTACTCTCTCACTAGTGGTCTCTAAACAAACAAACAAGAAAAATAGCCAAGCATGCCCAAGCTGCAAACCAGAACCTCTGAACATCTTGGGATCAGAAACACCCTGGACTGACCCTTCGGACCCCACTCCAACTCTAGGAACACCAGACTCACTCTTGAGGGAGGGGGACAAAACTAGATTTGCCAGGAGTGGAGACTGATCCAAGCATTATTGGGTCAGTGGGACCTTAGGATTGTCTGTTCCCTGCCCAGGTTAGGGGATGAGGAGTTGCAGAGAAGAAAAATGACCTGATGTGGTGGGAGGGGGAAGGGACCTTGAATAAGGTTATACAGGGATTGGGAAAAAAAAATTCAGAGGGGAAGCTAAACACAAAGTAAATATATGTGTAGCAATCTTAAAAAAAAAAAAACAAAGACTTTATCTTCAAATGACATTGACCCACATGTTCTGAAGAAGGTCCACTATCCCTCAAGCTTGAACCAGTCTTGAACCTTGTCTCTTCTTTTTGCCCACATTCTACAGTCATAAAATATTTTCTAGCCCAACTATTACTTTTTAACCTTTTCCTAATGCTTGTCTTACTTGAGTCTTCATCCATATTTTGCCAGCATTGCTATTCTCTGGCCTCCCTTATCTTTAGTGTGGTGGGTTGCCTAACATATGTCCCTATTCGTAATGTCTTTATGTTGTAATAATCTGCCAAATTGTTAATTTAATGGTAGTTGCTTTTATACTTTTCCAGGTTATAGTACTGCAGGTCTCCACTGCTGGGCACTGCTGCTGATCCTGTTTCTTAGATTATTCCTCCAAGCTATACCCATGGTTAATCTTTGCAATTTCTTCCTGTGTATTACAATCTCTAGTGTTTACATCTTTAATAACACAAATTATTTTTCTTCACTTAGTACATCCCTAGTTTTTTTTTTTTCAGAGTAACAACTTTCTTATCAATTTAGTGAGTACCTATTTTCAGAGTGAAGCAGACTGAGTAGATACTCTTTTTTATGGTGTGGACTGAGTGGATCCATACACTTTCATGAATCTTGTGACTGTGTCAATGATACTATACTAAAGATGTTTTTTGTGTCAGATTTGTAATTTGAGATTCAGCTTGGACATCACTAATGAAGACATATACTGATTTAGTGAACTTATGAAAAATATAGCATTTAACTTATCCTTGAGTGGAAATAGATTACCTAGGAAAAGGAAACTATTTAAGAGCTCAGTGTAAATTTATACAAATGAGAATTCAGGGAAAATTTCATGCTGTGTGTGTGTGCATATAATATATATATATCTTTTCTCTATATATAATCTCTATAATCTCTCCCCACCTCCCTCACCATCTCCCTCATTTTTATTGTATCCCTCTTTTCTCTCCTTCTGTATATTCTCTGCCTAACCCAAAAATGATTAATTGAAATATATGTGATATATCTGGAGGTCTTAAAATAATGGTAAACATCTAAACATTTAAATGCTACAGGAATTTGCAAGAAATTAATCTTTTTGCACATAAAAGATCAAAGTCTAATTGGCTGACTAATGAATTTGTAGAGCTGGTTTAATTCACACAACATTGTTGTACGAGGTTTCTGGCCAGGACTTTCCAAGTCTAGACCAGAGGTTTGGTCCCACTCTCAGCCCTACTTACCCTCAAATAATCACACACAGGCTTATATTATTTTTACGCTGATTGGCCTATGGCCCAGACATATAACTTGCTAGCTCTTTAGTCTTAAACTAACTCATCTTTCTTGTGCTGTTCAGCCATGCAGCTCAGTACTTTTTCTCAGAGCAGCATTTCAGCTTCCTCTGTGTCTGCTGCAGTCTCCTTGTTGTGCATCCCTGTGGCATCAGTGTGGCCTGTCTTTGTCTGCTCTCAGATGTTCCTAAGTTTTCTTAACCTGGTAGCTCCACCCATACTTCCTGTCTGCCTTTAGCTAATCAGCTTTTATTAATCCCATAGGCGGGACAAATATTTACAATGACAGGAACATAACTACACAACATCACTTAGAGAAAGGCCCAAAGATCCATAAAAGTGTAAATATGCTTTTCTTCCATAACGTAGAAAACCTAGCATATACCTACATTTGAACTTTTGCAATTGAGACAGATGATTCTGTGGCATTCTGGGGGAATTTCACAATTCAAAATTAATAAAGGAAGTCCCCAACATCTTATGATGGATTAGTGTTTAACTCAGATTAATAGTAAAAGCAAGTATATCTTTCCCTGATGGCCATTGACCACCAGTAGCAACTGGATGTTATCTCTATTAAGTAGTTGTTTCTGGATGTCTTTAGAAGTCATCATTTATCTTTCTTGCATTGGCCTTTTGCGTCTGCAGGTAAGGAAAACACACTGAAGAAACTATGCAAAATACAGGACTGAATCAAAGCCACAAAAAAATATGGCTGTAAAGGTGGTTAATAACGATTGTTAAGTAGACAGCATTGAGAATCACCTCTGAGGCAAACTCTCACTGTGCCTGTAACAGAGTGTCTATGTTAGGCTAACAGAGGTGCAAGGACTCACCAGAAATGTAGGAGGCATCACTTCATGGGCTGGGGTCCTAGTCTGAAACAAACAAACAAAAATACAATGCAAGTATTCCTCTCTCTTTGCTTCCTCTTGGTGGATGTACTGTGAGGAGCTGCAAACCTGTCACCATGAATCTCTTGCACAGATAGACTATACTCTGTGAGCCCAAAAAAATGCTTTGCTTTAATGTGCTCCATCAGTGTATTTTTTCACAGCAATAACAAAATTAAGTAATGCAGTCTCAAAATGAGACCATGGTATTCATCTGGGACCTGACTCATGTAGAAAGGGTGATTGGGAGTAAGTTCTTCAAATTCTTGACATTTACATGTAAAAACAACAACATCATTTGTATTAATTTTTCTCCTATATTTTTATTTTAAAATAGTTTTAAGTTCACCTCCTGTAACAAAACTTCTACCAGATCCAGCCCTTCTTCCATATCCACCAAACTTCATGTTCTAGCTTTTTAAAACAAACAAATTTCATATATGCTTTCTGTTTCTCAATATACTTGGGCATGACCTATCTCAGAGAGCAATCAACATAATGAGGTTCACAATATAAAAGAAAACTGACTCTCCCTTTCCAAACAGCTATCAGATACCAATAGTTCCTTGGCTAGGCATGGAATTTGCTGACCACTTGATATTTGATCTGGATTGACCTTATACATGCTGTCATGTCCCAATCACAGAGAGCTCATATGCACATCTCCACAAACATTGTTTCCTTGTAGTCCCTCACTGCTTCTGACTCTTGCAATCTTTTGGTATTCTCTTCTCTTTTGATGCCTGATCCTTGAAAACTGAGGATGGGGTGGTGATGGTACAAGTATTCCATTTAGGGTTGAACACGGCATGGTCTTATTATCTGCATTTTGATAAATTATGAGTCTCTATATTAATGTCATCTGGGGCAAGAAGAAGCTTCTCTGATGTGGGTTGAGCATGCTAGCAAGAGCAGGTTCCCATCTACACCCTGTAGCCACTACAGCCACAAGTTCTTGGTTTGCATATTTCTTCCTCTAATTAGCAAGAGCCCAACATGTCAATAAATATCAATAATAGTAAAAATGATGTAATAATGGTGATAAGTTGTTTTGTACTTTCAAAGTGCTTCTTTCTTCTCTTTGGTACCAGTTGACGTTCAAGAAATATTTACTGAGCTATGGTTCTGGTTCTGTGCAGTTCCTAGAAGCCTGTTTCATGATCTACCTGAAATTCTCTTAACAAACCTTAATTTTAGCCTACCCTACTTTTTCTGCTCCTGAACTAAAAAATCTGTCTTATAAATTGTTGAGTCCTCCAAAGCAATCTAATTGTTCTAGCTGTATTAGGAAAAATGTTAATAATATAGAGTATACATCTTCATGATCTAAATTAGAACTAAGTAGAAGTAATTATTCTCTAGAGGAAATATACCTTATGCGAGTATTTTCAGTAAACTGATTAAAAAAATGAGCCATAAAACTGCTTATAAATGCATGGAAGCTGTTTTGCTTTTTGTCTACAGATTGAGAAAGCACCTACTATCTAAGAAAAGTAAGGCTGTTAGCATTTCTTCCTGGATTGCTGGGTTGAGGGATGTACTGTCACCTTCGAGTGTGTATACAACCATATACAACAAGCACATACATACATAAACAAGAAGCTTAACTAGCATTTCCCACCCATTAATATTCTAATATAAAGAGGAATTGTGCCTTCCATAATTATATTTTTCAGCTTTTTTTTTTTTTTTTTTTTTTTTTGATGGGAGTCAAGAAGTCAACCAAAGGGAAATTGTGACTACTTTCCAAAGGTACTCAATATAAAATAGTTAATAGAGTACTCACTGGTATGTATTGACAGCTAGTTCCCTACAGAACCCTAGGGTTTGGTGCATCTGGCTTGTTTTCTTGAAGATCAAACACATATGTTTCAGATTATGTTTCGAAGACCTTCTTGAGCTACTCCCCTGTAAACACGCTCAGTGTATCCAGCTTTGTACAACTCCTGCTCATGTTGTCTGTTAATGCTCGACTGTTCCCAGTTTCACAGTCTCAGTCCTTCAGTCGCACTTTCAGCTTTTCAGACTGCCAAGAAATATCCCAGCTGCAGTCCGGGCTTATATTCTCTGGGCTACTCTTAATCCTGGATTCTCTCATTACAAGTGGACAACAGGAACTGTATGAAGTACCACACCCAATCTCAGGTCTGGCCAGCCTTCACAGCATTCACTCATTCACTTCACATAAGCTCACTCATTTGGACTGAACTCCTTTATGATATCTTGTGTAATATGAAGTTCATAAATTCTGTATTCAAATTGTTTACCCTTTATGTTTCTGGTTGTAATCCTGGCGTTTAATGGCTGAACCATCTCTTTAGCCTATTGTTTACCCTTTATAAAGTTATTTCACCTAGTATGATTGAGCTCCTGGGAATTTCTAATGATATAACTTTATCATCTTCAAATAGGCATAGACTTTTCTCTCACTTGTTCTTAGTTTATTTCTCTTATATGATTTCATTGGTTAATATCACTAGCTCACCCAGTAAGAGCAGAGCAGCATCTCTGCCCATTCTTCATTTAGAAGTAATGATTTTAATATTTTCTACCTTAAATAAGATAATTTATAAGATGATATGCATGTATTGTTTATTAATAAATATGTCTTCAAGGGATCTAAAGTATATGGTAAAATTGTGTTGTGTCTTATTTATATCCACATATAATTAAAATATCTGATTCTTAGTGATTCCATAGAGATTAGTCTATATTACTGTAAAATGAAGCATGTAAATAAAATGGAGGAATGTCTTTTAAGTCTTGTATTCCTTTGTGTTTTATTGTTAATGGACGTTGGATTTTGTAAAAATATTTTTGTCAACTTTGAAGCCAATCGCTTGATTTGTCTCATATTTATTAAGGTGGTATGTGATAATAGTGAATGAAACCACCTAGCATTCCAAAATACCAAAATTCTTCTTTGTAAAATGCTTTTTATAAAACTCAACACGCATTCACCATTGAAGATGGGAATTAAGAAAGTTTTCTCTTTTTTATTGAATTGTTTAGTTGCTTTCTTTAGCTTGTAGACATTTAGGATAGCAAGAATTCCAATGTTTGTGTTGTATTTTTTGGTTGTTGTATAATATCATCTTCATGTGAGATAGGATTATTTTTACTTATTACTTACTACTTCTACACCACTGTTCTCAAATGCTTTTAATGTGCCGCTTTCTTTCATGATGTTGCCATTTTCCTTTGCAGCACAGTGTTTCACCTGCTTTATTAAAGTAGCTGAAGTTTTCTTCTCCTCTATAGAGCATGGTTAGGCTTCCTCTGGGGCTGCTCAGCTTTGTGGAGTCCCCTAAAATGTCCTAATCCTGTGCATTTCACTCCCCTTAAATTTTGTAAACAAAGTAGAAATCATTTTGCTAATCTGGTTTTACCAGAAAGAAGCCATTTCATGTAGATATTCTATGTGAGTGGAGACTGAGAATAGCCACTAGTCCTTTGTATGAGAACCACAAACATGAGATTTCCCACAAGTGACCACACCAGAGAGACCTGGCTTAGCTAATGTCAGAGCAGCATGACGAGATCCTTGTTAACTGCTGCTAGCTATGGCTGAAAATACGGAAGGGACAGCTTTTGACAGCTCAAAATCCATCTAGTGTATTCTTTAAAATCCAGCTTGTGTAACTCCAAGGGCCTCCGTAGTCTATAGCTGTACTCTATCAATAGTGTACCAGTAAAGCCGCTAGCACATTGGTTCTCAACCTGTAGGTCAAGGCCCTTTTCACAGGGGTCACATAACAGATACCTGCATATCAGTTATTTATACAACAACAGCAAAATTACAGCTATGAAGACCAAAAACATGTTAAGGTTGGGGTCACCATAATATGAGGACCTATGTTAAGGGCTTACAGCATTAAGAAGGCTGGGAACCACTGTCCTAGCACAAGAGTAACTTGTGAATGATTTAATGTTCTGAATTAGTAAATCTTTCTATCAGGCCACTAACCCAACATAAATACTGCAGAACTTCTCCTTCATTTGTTCTTTGCATTAGACACTTCTTCATTGAACACTTTCTTTTTTTTTTTTAACACAGAGTGTCAAGTAACCCAGGCTGACCTAAAACCTACTATATAGCTGAGGATTATCTTGAACTTGCAAATCCTCCTGCATCAACCTCCTGAGTGCTGTGATTCAAGTGTTTGCCACTACTAGCTTCATAGAAAACTCTTTCCATAGGTTGCCATGCTGATTCCACAATATTCTGCTTTTGGATAAAAATTAGAACCACTTAGCATTGTTCTATCATTCTATCTGCAAAATCCTTCTCTATATGAAAGATAGCATCATTTAATATTGTTAGTGGTAAGAAATACTTATTTAATATCTGTGGCTTCTTGGCATTTATAAATAGGTTCCCATGACCAAGGGTAAGCCTGAAATTCTCTCCACTTTCTAGTATTCCATATATTCAATGGCTTCATTAACTAGAACAATCATGTACTGATATGAAGAGAGTTAAATGTATACTTCTGTAAGTTTATTTTGATAAATATATATTGTGATATAATTATAAAATTTTCTTTATTGGAATAAATAGCTGTTTATTTTTTAACAAAGCTTTGAAGGTAGATATATAGGAATCATATACTGGCTCTCCATCACCTTGTGTTTGAAGTTTCCCATTCATAGAATAGACACAGTAACCCTATGATGTGAGACTGTACTATGGACTAAGTGAGGTGATGCATGTAGCAGAAATGGGTGTTTAGTGCCTGGCACAGAACATAGAATAATAGTTGAAGATTGACCATAGAGGTGTGTGATGTGTATCTGACATGTAGCAGTACTTATATGTAACACACCAAACACAAGTTAAATACATTGGGCCTTATGACTCCCTGAAGAATTCTTTGTTGTTTTAATTGTTCCAATATTTTGAAACTTAAATGTCATGTTTATCCTTTTCTCTTGTAAGAGTCTTTGTCATTTGATTTGTAAACATACTCTGATGGTTCTGAAACTTCTGTCATCCTAACTGGAGCTCATTTTATTTTCATCATGAACAAGAAGGGGGATTCTAAAATTGCAGTATTGAATTATACTGTCTTAGGTCAGAATGGTGTAATGGAACACCATAGAACAAGCATCTGGAAACATTGTTTGCCTGTGACTACCACTGTACTATTTTGGAACTTGCTTTTTATTTATTGGACTATTTTATGTATTGTAACGTATTTATTTTACAGTGAGCTTGTATTTCCAAGATCAATTCCTTTATAAATTTTGGTATTTCCAATTTCTTTTTATAACATGGTAGTGACTATTTTTATATTTTATCCTGTTTTAATTACTACTAGGAAATACTCAAATAGCTCACATTATAAATAAAGGATGCTTACTTATCCCAGTTTTTAGACTCCAGGGGATGAAGGTATAACTTGATTAGCTCTGGTAAGGACCCTTCAGTCTGTATTTCATCATAATGATTGCATATGTACACACAAGAACTGGTTACATCCCAACACAGACGTTGGAAACTGAGCGCAGCTTCCAATCTGTACTTCCAGATGCTTGAGAGATGGAGGCAGAAGGATGACATGGGCCAAAGAGATCAAAATCCAATCTGAGCAACAAAATAATGCCATCTTAAAAACAAAAACAACAAAACAAAATGAAGAGAGAATGAGAAGTCATACAATCCCTTCTCTGGACGTGTCCCCAGTTGCCCTGACTACTTTTAGCTAGGCCTACCTCTCGTCTTCGGGCACTGCTACCCTAGGGACTAAGCCATTCACACTTATACCATTTGAAGAGACACATCTAAACTATAACTAAGTTACAGCAATTGTATACATAATATATAATGTACTGTATATTGTGTATTTGTTTTGCCATTGAAAAGATATTATTTAAATGTTATCCTTTCTTCTTTATACAATAAGATCTTAGAGAAGGACTGAAGCCTTTGAAATTCAGACGTCCGTGCAGAGCAGAGTCAGAAGTGAGCAGATTCCCCGCACCTGTACCACCCATCCGGAGAGTCCCTCTCTGGGACCAGGGTCAATCCCTAGAGTCTAACCCAGACTCTCACTAGCAGACAGGAGCTAGGCTTTAGCTATGAGGGCTTCCTCCAGCAACTCTGAAAAGAAAGGACCTTGCATGGCCAGACCCCACCTCCAGGGTGAATTATCTCCTCAGAGAAGGACTGAGGCTTTGAAATTCAGACACCTATTCAGAGCAGACTCAGAGATTGAGCAGACCCATTGCTCAGAGGAGACAGGAGACAGCCACCGCAACTGACTAGTAGCTGAATAATCATGAACCACTGAAGCCATGGGCAGATGCCAGTGCAAAAACACATATAAGAATATAAAGAACAACACGGCAACACCAGAAGAAACTAGTGGTTCTACAACTACAAGACCTGAACAGAGCAATGAAGAGGAAACAGAAGGAAACATCAGCAAAAACATCTTTATGAAGATTATTGAAGCCTTCAAAGAGGATATAAAAAATTCCCTTAAAGAAATAGAAGAAAATACAAACAAAAAGTTGGAAAAGATGAACAAATCCTTGAAAGAAAACTAAGAAAAGGAAAACCAAAAAAAACAAAAGAAACATTCCAGGTAGTAAATATTGAAATAGAAGCAATAAAAAAGGCACAAAATGAGGCAAACATGGAAATAAAATATCTGAAGAAAAGAGCTGGAACTACAGATACAAGCATAACTAACAGAATCCAGGAGATGGAAGAAAGCTTCTCTGGAGTGGAAGACTCAGTAGTGGAAATAGATACATCATCAAAGAAAATACTAAAACCAAAAAAGCCATAACACAAAATTTTCAGGAAATTTGGGACACCATGAAAAGACCTAACCTGAGTATAATAGGAATAGAAGAAGGAGAAGAATATCAGCTCAAAGGCACAGAAATGTATACAATAAAATCATAGAAGAAAACTTTCCTAACTTAAAGAAGGAAATGGCTATAAAGATACAAGAAGCTTACAGAACACCAAATATGACACCCAAAAAAAGTCTGCTCGCCACATAATCAAGCCACAAAACATACAGAACAAAGAAAAAAATTTAAGAGCTGCAAAGGAAAAGGGCCAACTTACATATAAAGGCAGACCCATCAGAATAACTCCTGACTGTTAAATGGAAACAATGAAAGCAAGAAGATCTTGATCAGAAGTTATGCAGTCACTAAAAGAGCATGACTGCCAACCTAGATTACTATGCCCAGCAAAACTATTCATCACCATAGATGGAGAAAACAAGATATTTCATGACAAAGTCAGACTTAAACAATACCTATCTACAAATCTGGCCCTTCAGAAAGCATTAGAGGGAGAACTCCAACCTAAGGATCCCAGATACACACATGAAACCACAAAAAATTAATAATCCCACAGAAGAATAGCCCAGAGAAAGGAAATACATACAAGCTACGACCAAAAAAAAAAAAAGGTAATATTAATCAGTGGTATTAATATCAATGGACTCAACTCACCTATAAAAAGACACACACTAACAAAATGGTTACAAAAACAGAAGCCATCCTTCTGTTGCATACCAAAACACACCTCAATCACAAAGACAGACACAGGCTCAGAGTAAAGAGTTGGGAAAAGATTTTCCAGTCAAATGGCCCTAAGAAACAAGCTGGGATTGCCATCCTAATATATAACAAATAAGACTTTAAACTAAAATCATTTAAAAGGGAAGAAGATGGACCTTACTTATTCATCACAGGAAAAATGGGTCAAGAGGAGATTTCAATCCTGAATATTTATGCCCCTAATAAAAGGGCACCTATCTATGTTAAAGAAACACTGCAAAAGCTTAAATCCCACATCAATTCTTATACCCTAATAGTGGGAGACTTCAATACCCTGCTTTCACCGCTGGATAGGTCAACCAGACAGAGACTCAACAGAGAAATCAGGAGTCTAACAGAGGTTAAGATGCAAATAGATTTAATAGATATTTACAGAAGCTTCTACCCAAATGCAAAGGAATATACATATTTCTCAGCACCACATGTAACTTTCTCTAAAATTGGCCACATAATTGGTCATAAAGCAAATATCAACAGATACAAAAAAATGGAAATAATCCCTTGTATCATATTGAACCACGAGGGCCTAAAATTAGAGTTCAACAACATCAAAACCCAAAGAAAGCCTACCAACTCATGGAAACATCACTCAGCTGAATCCCCTCTAGGTCAAGGAAGAAATTAAGAAAGAAATCAAAGTCTTCCTAGAATTTAACAAAAATGAATCCACAACATATCTAAACTTGTGGGACACAATGAAAGCAGTCTTAAGAGGAAAATTCATAGCACTAGATGCCTAAATGAAAAATATATAGAAATCCCACACTAGAGAACTATCAGCACAGCTGAAAGCCTTACAGCAGTTAAAAGCAAACTCACCTAGAAGGAGTAGATGGCAGGAAATAATCAAACTTAGAATTGAAATTAATACAATTGAAACAAAAAGAACAATACAAAGAATCAATGAATAAAAGAGGTGGTTCTTTGAGAAAGTCAGCAAGATATATAAACCCTTATCCAAACTAACCAAACAGCAGAGAGAGAGTATCCAAATCAACAAAATCAGAAATGAAAAGGGGAACATAAAAACAGACCCCCAGGAAATCCACAGAATTATCACATCTTACTTTGAAATTTATATTCCACAAAAAATGGAAAACCTAGAAGAAATGGACAAGTTTTTGGCAGGTACCATTTACGAAAACGAAAAGAAGACCAGATAAATTAGCTAAAGAGACCTATAAGCTAAAGAAAATTGAAGCTGTCATTAAAAGCCTTCGAAGTGAAAAAGCCCAAGTCCAGATGGTTTCAGTACAGAATTTTACCAGACATTCAATGAAGAATTACAACCATTACTCCTCAAACTGTTTCACCCAGTAGAAACTGAAGGAATATTGCCAAACTCTATTTATGAGGCCACAATCACCCTAATATCCAAGCCAGTCAAAGACACAACAGAGAAGGAAAATTACAGATCAATTTCCCCTATGAATATTGATGCTAAAATTCTCAAAAAAAAGGCAAACTGTATACAAAAATATATAAAAAATATCATCCACCATGATAAAGTAGGCTTCATCCCAGAAATGCAGGGATGGTTCAACATACGAAAAACCATAAATTTCATCCATCATATAAACAAACTGAAGGTGAAAAAACCACATGATCATATGCTTAGATGCTGAAAGAGCCTTTGACAAAATTCAATACTCCTTTATGATCAAAGTCCTGGAGAGATCAGGAATATAGGGGAAATATCTAAATATAATAAAGGTGTTTACAAGAAGCCGACAACCAACATCAAACTTAATGGAGAAAAATTCAAAGCAATCCCACTAAATCAGGAAATAGACAAGGATGTCCTTTCTCCCCTTATCTATGCAGTATAGTTCTCAAAGTTTTAGCTAAAGCAATAAGAGAATGAAAGGAGATTAAGGGGATACAAATTGGAAAAGAAGAAGTGAAACTATTTCTGTTTGCAGATGATATGATTGTATACATAATTGACCCACAAAATTCTACCAGGAAACTTCTACAGGTGAAAAACACCTTCAGCAATGTAGCAGGATACAAGAAATCAAAGAAATCAGTAGCCCTCCTATACACTAAAGATAAAAGGGCTGAAAAAGAAATAAGGGAAGCATCACCCTTTATAATAGCTGCCAATAACATTAAATACCTTGGAGTAACTACAACCAAAAGAGTAACAGATCTATTTGACAAAAACTTTAAATCACTGAAGAAAGAAATTGAAGAAGATATCCAAAAATGGAAAGATCTCCCATACTCCTGGATAGGTAGGATCAACATAGTAAAAATGGCAATTCTACCAAAAACAATCTACAGATTCAATGCACTTCCCATCAAAATCCCACCATAATTTTTTACAGACCTAGAAAGAACAATACTCAATTTCATTTGGAATAACAGGAAAGCCAGGATTGCCAAAACAATTTTGCTGAACAAAAGAACCTCAGGAGGCATCACCATCCCCAACTTCAAGTTATACTATAGAGCTACAGTATTAAAAACAGCCTGGTACTGGCATAAAAACAGACTTCTGGATCAATGGAATTAAACTGAAGATCCCGACCTTAACCCAAAAACCTATGAACACCTGATCTTTGACAAAGAGCCCCAAAATATTCAATGGAAAAAATATAGTGTCTTTAACAAATGGTGTTGGCATACTTGGATGGGATTGTGTAGAAAAGTGCAAATATATCCAAGCCTATCACCCTGCACAAAACTCAAATCCAAGTGGATCAAAGACCTCAACATAAACCCAGCCACACTGAACCTGATAGAAAAGAAAGTGGGAAATACCCTCCAACATATTGGCACAGTATAACACCAGTAGCACAAACACTAAGAACAATAATCAATTAGTGGTACCTCCTGAAACTGAGAAGCTTCTGTAAAGCCAAGGATACAGTTAATAATACAAAACGACAGCCTAAAGAATGGGAAGAGATGTTCACCAACCTTACAAGTGACAGCGGATTGATCTCTAAAATATATAGAGAACTAAAGAAACTAGAGCCCAAAACCTTGAATAACCCAATCAAAAAAACTGAGGCTCAGAACTAAAAAGGGAATTCTCAGCAGAAGAATTACAAATCGCTGAAAGGCACTTGAAAAAGTGCTCATCATCTTTAGCCATCAGACAAATGCAAATCAAAACAACTTTGAGGTACCACCTTACACCTGTCAGATTGGCTAAGATAAAAGACACAGATGACAGCCTATGCTAGAGAGGTTACAGAGCAAGGGGAACACTCTTCTACTGTAGGTGGGAGTGTAAACTTGTTTAGCCACTCTGGAATGCAGTATGGTGGTTTCTCAGAAAACTGAGAATCCATCTCCCCGAGGATCCAGCAATACCACTACTGGGCATATACCCAAAAGATGCACATTCATGCACTCTAAAGGCATTAGCTCAACTATGTTCATAGCAACATTATTCATAATAGCAAGAACCTGGAAACAACCTAGATGCCCCTCAACTGAAGAATGAATTAACAAATTGTGGTACATCTACACAATTGAGTACTACTCAGTAGTAAGAAAAAATGATAGCCTAAAATTTGCTGGCAAATGGATGAATTTGGAGAATATCTTCCTGAGAGAGCTTTCACATACCTAGAAAGATAAGCAGGGGATGTACTCACTCATTAGTGGACTCTAAACAAAAATGCGAAAGCAAAGCATATCCAAGCTACAGACTACAAACACCAAATAGCTTGGTGTCTGAAACACATTGGACAGGCACCTTGGATCCTACTCCCTCCAGAGGGACACCTGACCCAGTCTTGATGTTAGGATGACGAAAGCGGATCTGCCAGGAGTGGATGCTGAACTAAGGCACGTTGGGACCTTGGAACCTCTTACCCTTATTGGGGAGGAGATAAAGTCATGGGGAGAAGATAGATTGCCTGGAGGGGCCACAGGGGGAAGGGAACTTGAACAAGAGTATACATGGATAAAAAATATTACTTTATTCATAATAAAAAATAAAATAAAATAAAATAAAACAAGATATTTTTATCCATGTATCTCCTTGTTCCCCCTTTCTTCCCTCCTCCCAATCCCTCCCAGTCATTTTTCAACTTTCCCCCTCACAGTTCCCTCCCTGAAAAGGGCAAGAAGTCCCAAGATGTGTCAGCTCAGTGTGGCACATCCACTCCAGGTATGTCTGATTCCCTCATCCTAATATCAGCGCTGGTATAGGTGTTTCTCTGAAGGGAATGTGCTGTGAGGTGTTAGCCCATGCACATAAACACAGTCTAATCCCTCCTCTCGAGGCTCCACATACTGCCCTTGTCAATCGACAGTATGTTTTCCAATAGAATGCACCTCTTACACTCAAACCATTCATTATGCCAGCACCTCTTTCCTCACATTGTTGTGAACTCTACCCATGTAATGTATTAGTTATATACTACATTGTAGTTCCATAAATGTTCATGCGTTTAATAGCTATGCTTCAACAGCTTCACTGACCATGTGCTAGAGACTACACTAAGTATATATTTTGACATTCTTATATAATCCTGTGAATTTGAATAACTTTGCATTGATTTAGCATTTTAATTTTTTTCTTTAATTAATTATTCAGCGCTGTACATTAATTTTTCTCAGTGTTTGGTCATGTTTTTTAAGTACTTGAAACCTGGAGTAATTTAAAAATCATTTGAATACCTTTTGTGTTCTTATTTTCTGTTATTGAGTATAAGGTGATAGGATACAGTAAGATTTTTTTTATTAGTTTTCATTTCTTTATTGACATATGCTTTTAAAGAAACATATTTTATCATATAAGATGAGCTATCAAACTATTTTAGAGAATAATTTGATGTGCTAATTAAAATTTCCCTCTGCGATGGTAGCATAGTTAACATGTTGAAAACATTTAAATTGGTTTCCTTGAGGTCAGTCTGTGTTCCTTTCTTATTATCTAGAGGTAGTGCCAGGAAGATTAATGACTGCTTTTTACTTTGAAGTGCTAATTTCATAGGCATTTGAGATACCAGCGAAATAGATGGTTATAAGACAGGTCGTTGTAAACTCCTGGAGGCATACATGAGAAAAGAGTTGTTTTTGAGGCCCTGTATCTTATTTCCCTGAAGATTTTATGGATACAATGAAAAGATTCACCACACTCTGTTTTCAGGAACTCTACAATAGACAGTGTTTTGCAATCAGAGACCCTCAATTGGAAAACTGAAAACTCTCATGCAACCACTAATGTCTAAACACACATCACTTAAGGAGCAAAGGGGTTGTTTATACAGGAAATTCTGCTATACACGCCTGTAATGAGAAAGGAAACGCACACAAACACAAACAGTTTGCCAAGCAGGATATGAGACAATTCAAGCAAACCACTGCTGAGTCACAGGGTTTTCTGACTGTGGACTTGGGGCTGCACTACCTGCTTTGTATGGGCCAGCTGTTCCTTCTGAAAGGTTACACCATGCCCTTGCTTACAAGGGCAACCAGTATTTGCCTTAGAAATTGTTGAAAGAGGAGAGGGTATAATGTTTAAAATAAGAATAGATATGTCTTCATCATTCAAGCCTAAGCGGGTCCCATCATTGAACTGTATCAGTTTGTCTGGTTTTATGGTATTTTTTCCTTTGTGAAACAGAACTGGGGAAAAGGATTTTCATATTCTTTTTATTTTTCTTTATCATCCTAATTATCAGTAGAAGGATACCAACAGGTCTAGTGCATTCATTCCCATTCTGTCTCAGTTTCATGGTAGAATTATCAATGGTCCACCTTCCATTTCTGGACAATCCTCTCCATCCCCAGACTCTCTATTTTCAGAGCCTGCAGTCCATTTGCTGTTATGTTTGTTCATCAGATTCTTGGATTGAAGAATAATCCCTTTAGAAATACTAAGTTCACCACATTAGCGTCTACACACATTAAGTGTTTTCAGTCATGGCATCATTGCTTGTAAGCAGCAACCTCCCAGCTCTGAAAACCTTCCTGGTGGGTCAGCAATGCTGGAGACAGACCTAAGAAAGCAGTTGTTAAAGGCTAAGTTCAAAAGCAGGACAAAATAATGTCTCAAGTCTAAGAGGACAGTCAGGAAGAGTTCTCTATTACATAGAGAATCCTAAACAAAACAAAACTTTTAACTACTGTTTCATTTGTGCTTAATCTGAAAACCATCTTTACTCGGTTTGACTATTTAAACATTAATCTCATGCATATACCTCTTGCAGACACACTCAGAATAGAAACCAAGCAAACATCTTTTGTTAGGTTTTCTTGTTTCTGTTTTTCATATTTATACAGCTCTGCAATGATTGTTTCCTGCTGTATTTTCAAGTGACTAAACAAAGTAGCTATCACACCTGCATATGGAGGTTTTTGTAGCTAATTTTCAAAGATCAAAAAGTATGAGTGTACCTTTACATGTGTATTGGTTATGTTTCATTTTCTTAACAGTGCTTCATATTCTTGACTCATTTATGCTTTAGTTATTGATTTGTGGGGTCTTCTTATCACTTATGCCATTCTTGATGAAAATAATTACTTCAGCATGATTTACATTTTTAAAATTGCAATAAAATTTATCTCTCTTTTGCTATGTTTTCTTTATTTGTATGGTCCAGAAACATACTTTTCTAAAACACTATTTTACCCCTTTATATATTGAAGGATTCTTTATTATATGCTATATAATTATATGTCATCTATGTTGAAGTGTTCTATATTCTACTGGCTTATTTGGCCTTCTTGCTTTCTTCTACTGTAGCTTCACTTTTGTTTCTTTTATAGATATTTTTTCCTTAATATTTCCTACTTGTTCCTAATTCAATTGTAAGCTTCATTTGTTTTATTCCCTATAATATTAAATAATTTATTATTTTTATCTGGCTATTATCTTTTACATAAAAACACAGACATTTTATATTACAGAGATTAACCAGATACTAGTTTTTCATTAACTTGAATCTTATCTTTACCTGTTCACATACTTGTATATCTTCACATTTTTCTTTTATAATGTGGAAAGTTGCATATCTGATAAGCATATCTGATTCTTGGATGGACCTGTAAGTCTACAAGTAAGGTGTGTTCTGTCCAGTAAACTGTTTCAGTTTTAGCTAGTTTAATATAAACAAACCAGAGGAATGTATTTATCACCACACCTTAGCTTCCACCTCAATGATAATCAAAACTCTCTCTCTCTCTCTCTCTCTCTCTCTCTCTCTCTCTGTGTGTGTGTGTGTGTGTGTGTGTGTGTGTGTGTGTATGTATTCTCTTTCCCCTTCTACTGGTATTCTTCTCAATAACTTCCTTCCAGATTTTATGCATTTTGCTGCCTCATTGAACTTAATTAGGGTTGCCTGCATAAGCATGGATGAAAAGTGATTTTCTTGAGCAAGGTCAACTAAACAGTGGCTATACTGAGACTATAACCCCTTTTCCCACAGAAACCATTAACTGCATATACGCTCCCCTGGGCGTGGTGAGGTGTGGATATATATTACAAATTTAATAAAACCTGAATATTGGGAAGACAGCACCCAGTCAAATCCTAGACAGACAGCTCAGGAAATTCTTATACCTTTGATACAAAGATAAACAGCTGAGTCAGTCACACACATCTTTGATCCCAGCACAGGGAAAGCCCAGGAGTGGTGACCTCCACCCTTAATCCCACAGCTCCAGAGACAGAACTTCTTCTGTTTCTGTGAGTTCAAGGCTACATGCCTTTAATCCTAACCTGGATGGGATAGGGTATGTAAGGGCTTGTAGAAACCCAGAGAGAGCAGAAACGACTAGGAGAAGCGACTGACAGAAGTGACCAGGATCAAGGCTGAGAAAGTGGCAAGACAGTTTGGTGAGAACTGACTGTGGTGCTTCCTCTCTCTGATGTTTCAGCCTACCCCCAATATTTGCCTCTGAGTCTCATTTGTGCTACTACAGTGAGGTCTCGCAAACCCTCACCTATCCAAGAGGGACTTTGATGAGGCCTTTGTGGTAACTGCTATTGCTGTGAGTTCATGGGTACACAGGTCATATCTGGTCTAGAGGACAGAGTTTCACACTTTTCTTCCTACCCTTTGGCTCTTACATTCTTTTTGTTCCCAGTTCCACAATGTTCCCTCAGCCTTAAAAGAGGTGACACCTATTACAGATGTCCCATTTAGGACTAGCAATCAGCAGTCACTTATTTTCATCACACTGAAAAGCTATGACCCTTGTTTATACATGTGAAATTAAACCATGTGTGTTTGGCTCCATAGGTCCACAGCTGCTTTCAAGCCTACACCGGAAATTCTGTTACACGGAGTAACTGGTGATATTTTGTTTGAATATTTGGAAATTAAAATTAAAATTAAAAAATGAAATGAACCAAACTAACTCACATAATTTTGTTTACTTCTCAAAAGAGAATGAAGAACTTCCAGCAGGAAATGCAGTTGTCCTATGGAATCTGTGATAAACGTGGTAATTATGTTTATAATTCATGTGCACACTAAAACTCAAGAATATCAGTTCTGAAACAGACTAAAGCAATATTTCACAAACATGATCAATGAGAAGCAAGTGAAAGTTTCAAAAAATAATCTCAGTTGGAATTACTGGAAATTATTTTAGAGAAAGAGAAAGAGAAATTGTCATCAACATGAGTATGTACCTTGCTGATGAGCTTAGCATGAACAAGCATAATGTAAGAAAGTGTCATTAATATGAAAACAATGGCTAGTGTTGGAAAAGAAAACACTTAGAACTAAAAATGATAAGTGGGAACTGAGAAGATGCCACTTAAAATTCATGATCCAATTGAAATGTACTCAGCTGGGACACCAACAGAGAGCAGAACAAAAACTTGTAATGGAGAGGTATCAGTAGTGTGCGTGGTACATACGGGCAGGAATGCTCTAAGAAACCCTCTATCATCTTATCTTTATTTTGTATATTTCTTCCTGGCTCATATTCATTGTACAGATGAGTTTCACAAAGACAGTTAATACAGGTGTCATGTGCTTGACCATCTTTTACCTTCATTTTCCCATCCCTCTGTAAGTAGCTTTCTTCATAGCCCCACCCCCAGTGTGTCATCTGTCTTTATGATTTCTTTTTAAGTCTCTATATAAAGTCTAAGATTCCCAAATAATGGTTTTCATCTGCATTCAATTATTTGCTGACAAGTGTTTAGGCTGATTCTATAACATGGCTGCACAGTGCTGCAAAAAGCACAGATATTGAACTACATGTGTGTTTATTTAGAGTCCTTCAGGTACATACCCACATAGTTGTGCGGCTGGGTCATATAGTAGTAATATTTTCAGTTAGATGAAGACCTCTACTGATTTTCATAATGTTTTAACTAACTTATGTCTCACTTTTTTTTGTTACATTTTCTTGAAGATAGGCATTCTGATTAGAGTGATATGGACTCGATGTACTTGCAATGTGCATTTAAAGGTCCATTTGTACTTTACTCCATGAGAACCATATCTTTTCATTATTGTTTTTATTGGAGTATATTATTAGATTTCTTGATGTTGAGTTTCTGTGTTCTTTATATATTCTAGATATTAATCTTCAGGCTGATGCATACTAATCTAGATTTTCTTCCATTCTCTGAGTGACTTTTAAATCTACTTTTATTCCATGAAAACTTTTAGATATTATGTAATTCTATTTGTCAATTCTTGAATTTATCCTGGGCTGTTATGGTCCTTTTCAGAAAGCCTTCTGTTAGAAAAAGAAAAAAAAAAAAAGATGCTAAAGTCCTACATTATCCTGTTTTGCTCTGAATTAGAAATAATCTTTAGTTGAAGGGGTGGAAAAGGCTACCTACAAAACATTTGAAATCTTAGAGAAGTGAGATGATTTATAAATTATATAGTTATCTTAATATCTTAACATTTATTTCATACATGAATAATATTGAGATTTAAGAGGACTAGTTGAAGCAATGTAAAAGGTCAGCCAGTTTGACAATAATGAAAACTAAGAAGATGTCATTCCCAGTTTTATAAATTTAATTGAGTCCTCCTGCCCTTAAAAAAATCTTAAATAGCTTAATTCCTAAGTTCCTTAGTAAAAACTATGGCTAAAGTATGAGATTATGCAGACTGTTCTATAGCTTTTTACATACATGTGATATACTGTAATAAGAGAGCTGTAGGCTCTTGTCACACTCTTTCTTAATTTTCTTAAGAATAAGATAATAAAATAGTTATGGCTGAGTTGATTTGTGGGTGTTTAAATAAATATATATAAACTGTATTGATGCAACGGCTTGTGTTTGTATTCTAAAGCTAAAGGTAAATACTAGAAAACAGTGGTGTCTCTGGAAGAGAGTGGCTAAAGCTGCTGGGGAAGGTTAAATGACCTTTTGGAGGGTCTTGGAGAGAATCCCAGAGAGAAGTCTCCACTGTGAAAGTCTCAGCAGAGACAGAATGGCTTTCTTCAGATGGCCAAGGGCTTAAGGAGACCTGTGAGAATCAACCGGAAGAGGCAAGGCTGGCTGAAGTTGAGTGAAAGATAACATGTGCTCGGATTATATCATTTAGGCCCATAATTTAGATATTGTAAGCTCTAAATACCAATATATATATTTCAAATATATATTTCAAAGGAAGTATAAAAGTACTGCATTGAATCTTATATATGAGGTGGATACTTTTTATGTTTCTTCAAATTTATTGCAACTTCCAGCTTATCTATGTTGTATGTAGGTCCAAATTTACTTACACTCTAAAGTTATCTATGCTGGATTTATAGTGATGCCCAACATGCTGCTCAGTGGACCTGTTTTCCTTGGTTCCAGTTAATGGCTAGGGGTGTGGCTTGGTGGGAGAATCCTTGCCTACTGTCCCTGAATCGGAGGGCAAGGAAGCAAGAGGTGAAGGGAGGAGACAAGGAGGGAGGAAGGAAAAGAGAGAGAAATTTCTAGTTGTTACTAAAATATCACATAAAACTTGATGGATAATTCAAAATTATCTTTTACTAACAGAAACAGATAACTCAACATACTTTTAATAACTGTAATGGAGATTTAAAAATATATCTTTAAAATTATAGCAACACATTGTCATTCTAGTTTGCTTGCTGATACTATCTACTGTTGTGAAAATCTGCTTGTGTTGATCCTCCACATCATCAACACTCATGACCCTCTAGTGCCCAGGGTGGATCACCCCCAGTTCACCCGCAGCTCCCTCACCTCCCTTCTATGTCCTGTCAGGCACTGGGCTATTGATTCTTGAGATAACAATTAAAGCCTGTTCTCTTCTGTCATCTCCCATCCCACAGATCTTCAACTGAATCCATGGAGACAGGCTCTCTCAGCTACTCCATCATTTGCCTCTCATACTAATCCTCTTCTTATACATCATTAATGCTTGTTTGAAGTTTTGAAAGAGTCTCAGGAAGCCCAGGGTGGAACTTGCTCCATAGCCAAGGATGACCTTGAACATCCGAGCCTCCTGCTTCCACCTCTTGAGTACTGCCTGCTAGCATCGCAAATGTGCCCCAGAACATTCAGCTTAACAATTCATTTTAAAACACAACCCTATTTAAAACTCCTGGAGACTTAAAGTTCTTTGAAAAGTTCTCAGCCTTTTTACACAGCAGCCAATGCATTTTATTGTTGGTAACCAATGTTTTTCTAAGCCTCAATAGCCACTTACACCCTGGACCTGTATGCTCTGCCTCAATAGCCACTTACACCCTGGACCTGTATGCTCTTGGACCTGGAATACCTCAGAGAGTCCAGAATAATAGTGTTACAGAATACACGTGGTTCATCTTCTTGCAAGTGTTATTTTATTTAGATGTTTAAGATTTTTAAAAGTATTACAGTTGATAAATATGCTTAAAATATTTTATACTGGGCACATAGTATTATCCCCGTGATATTTGAGTAGGAAAAATGGAAAAGACAGATACAGGCTTCAGTGGGACAGGGACTCCTATTCCTTGAAGAACCAATCATAATAAAAGTATGCAGACTCATAAATTTGAAAGTAGATACAAAAATGAATATTTTGTGAAAAAAGCCAAGCACAGCAAATTTTATATTTAACAATTCAACAAATACTACATAAATACAAAAATCTCAAAAAATGACTTGATAGTCTTAGTATTATCTGTCAAGCACACATCTAAGTTTTTCTCCATCATTTTTGTCTTTATACCTTTTTCCTATTAAAATATTTTTAATTATTTTGAAAATTTTATATATGTGTTCAATTTTTTTTTTATCATAGTTAACTTTCCTTAGCTCCTTTTAGGTCTACCCCCATCTCCCACTTTGTGTCCTATTATACATATAGGACTCCCCTTCTGTGCCCAAATATTGATGGGTTTGATCTTGTGCAGGTCTTGGTGGGGGGAACACACACCACACAGACATGGGACTACAGCTGCTCTGAGTTCATGGGGGCAACAATGTTGTCATCTCCAGAAGATACTGTTTTGCTCTGGTCCTCTTAACAATTTGCTCTTAAAAATCTTTCTGTTGCTTCCTCTAAAATGGCTCCTAAGCCTTGAGGAGGAATGTGATATACATGTCCCATTTGTAGCTGAGCATCCCACAGATACTCATTCCCTGCACTTAGACAGTTGTGAGTTTCTGTGTTAATTATCATCCATTGGACAAGACAACTTCTGATGAGGTCTGAGAGCTGCACTAATCTATGGATATTAAGATATAAATTCAGAGGACAGTTTCATACTATAACTATTTAGCATTTGTGATGTCCAGTTTTATGTCACCTTGACACAAGTTAAGAGTTATCAGAAAGGAAGGCACCTCAGTTGAGAGAATGCTTCCATAGATCTGGTTGTAGGATATTTTTTTGATTAGTGATTGATGGAGGAGGGCCCAGCCCATTGTAGTGATGCCACCCTGGGCTGATGGTCCTGGGTTCTATAAGAAAGCAGGCTGAGCCAACTACAATGAACAAGCCAGCAAGCAGCACTTCTCATGACTTCTACATTAGCTTCTGCTTCTAGGTTCCTGCCTTCCCTGAGTTCCTGTCCTGACATTCTTTTATGATGAACAGTCATATGGAAGTGTGAGCTAAATAAACCTTTTCCTCCCTAAGTTGCATTAGTCATGGTGTTTTATCACAGCAACAGTAATCCTAACTAAGACAGCAACATAATAGCCCAGGTTTACTCCTGGGCCTTATGAGCTTCCCACATGGGTTCTAGGCTAGATGTACAGTATAAAGCATATGTTTCCTCCTGTAAATGGGCCTTAAGTCCAATCAAAACTCATTGGTTGTTACCCCATAACATTGATAGTCTTATTATGCCCAAGGATATATCTTGCCACACTGGTTGTTACTGTAGCTTCCAGCTAGGTAAGACTCTTGATGATCCTGCACCAACAGCCTGCATAAAATCTTGCTACTATGAAATCTGCAAGCTAGAAAGATGTTCCATGGTCAGTACCACTTGGTCCAAAGCATAAAATGTATTCATTAACGGGGTTGTGCTGTCAAGTTCTGGTGGGCACAAACAGTGTCAGATGCTTATGTTGTTTTGTGGATTTAGAAGAACTATGACAAACAACTCAGAAGGGGATACCTCACATCTGACGCTCGGCCAGATTTTGAACCTATGGCTTTGGGGGAGAACATTATCCCCTGTGCAGGGTAATTGCAATTAAACTCTTTAATGTTTAACACATGAACACACACACACACACACACACACACACACACACACACACACACACACAAGGCTTATAAAATAATAAATTTCCTCAAAGCTATTCAAACATCCTCAGTGTGAGCTCTCTCTCCCTGAAACTTCCACCCCACCCTCTACTTCTTTTCTCAACTTAAACAGAAACTTAAACTCAGATTTCTTTCCTTCTTCTTTATTTATTTTGTATTTATCAAGAAAAACAGTAAAATGAATTTAAAATGCTGATAAGTTAACAATAACTATAAAGAAGATAAAAATCATAAGCATGACTTATCAAGGGTGATAATGCAAATAAGATTGCTACACATACATATACTTTGTGTTCAGCTTTCCCTCTGAATTATTTTTCCATCCCTGTATATCCTTATTCAAGGTCCCTTCCCCTTCCTGCCACACATCAGGTCATTTTTTCTTCTCCACAACTCCACATCCCCTCCCTGGGCAGGCAGCAGACAGTCCTATGGTCCCACTGACCCAATAATCCTTAGTTCAGTCTCCACTCCTGGTAAATCCAGTTTTGTCCCCCCTCCCTCAAGAGTGAGTCAGGTGTTCCTATAGTTGGAGTGGGATCCGAAGGGTCAGTCCAGGGTGTCTCTGATCCCAAGATGTTCAGAGGTTGTGGTTTGCCGCTTGGGCATGTTTGGCTTTTTTTCTTGTTTGTTTGTTTAGAGACCACTAATGAGTGAGTACATCTCCTGCTTATCTTTCTGAGTTTGTGATACCCCGCTCAGGAAGATATTCTCCAAATCCATCCATTCGCCTGAAAATTTTAGGATATCATTTTTTCTTACTGCTGAGTAGTATTCCATTGTGTAGATGTAACACAGTTTGTTAATCCATTCTTCAGTTGAGGGACATCTAGGTTGTTTCCAGGTTCTTGCTATTACAAATAATGCTGCTATGAACATAGTTGAGCTAATACCTTTGGAGTGTGAATGTGCCTCTTTAAGGTATATACCCAGAAGTGGTATTGCTGGGTCCTTGGGGAGATTGATTCTCAATTTTCTGAGAAGCCGACATATTGCATTCCAAAGTGGATGAACAAGCTTACACTCCCACCAACAATGGAGGAGTGTTCCCCTTGCTCTGCATCCTCTCCAACATAGGATGATGTCATCTGTGCCTTTTATCTTAGCCAATCTAACAGGTGTTAAGAGGTATCTCAAAGTTGTTTTGATTTGAATTTCTCTGATGGCTATAGATGATGAGCACGTTTTCAGGTGCCTTTCAGCCATTCGTAATTCTTCTGCTGAGAATTCCCTTTTTAGATCTGAACCCCATTTTTTATTGGGTTATTCAAGGTTTTGGGCTCTAGATGCTTGAGCTCTTTATATATCTTAGAGATCAGTCCTCTATCACTTGTAGGGTTGGTGAAAATCTTTTCCCCTTCTGTAGGCTGTCGTTTTGTCCTAATGACGGTGTCCTTGGCCTTGCAGAAGCTTCCTAGCTTCAGGAGATCCCACTTATTGATTGTTGGTTTTAGTGTCTGTGCCACTGGTGTTATATTTAGGAAGTGGTTGCCTGTGCCAATTTGTAGAAGTGTATTTCCCACTTTCTTTTCTATCAAGTTCAAAGTGGCTGAGTTTAAGTTGAGGTCTTTGATACACTTGGATTTGAGTTTTGTGCAGGGTGACAGGCTCGGATCTATTTGCATTTTTCTACACATTTCCATCCAGCTCTGCCAACACCATTTGTTAAATATAGTATCTTTTTTTTCCATTGAATGTTTTGGGCCTCTTTATCAAAGATCAGGTGTTCATAGGTTTTTGGGTTAATGTCTGGATCCTCAGTTCTATTTCATTGGTCCACAAGTCTGGTTTTATGCCAGTACCAGGCTGTTTTTATTACTGTAGCTCTATAGTATAGCTTGAAATCAGGGATGGTGATACCTCCTGAGGTTCTTTTGTTG
>PVIH01015070.1:0-51046 GCA_004025045.1 Sigmodon hispidus
GGAGGGGAGGGGAGGGGAGGGGAGATGTTTTGCCATACTCCAATGGATTCCCAGATCACCCTCCTCTGGAGAGGATCTACATAGCACAGGACTCCAGGGAGATGTGCTTTGACAGGAAGTGACATCACAGAAAGCACCTGCCTAAATTGTTTCCACCCAGCCCCAGGACCCCTGAGTGGAGGAAGGACTCTCTTGAAGTTGCTTTAGAGATCTGGGGTCAAAAATATGCAGATGGAAAATTCCTGGCTTAGATGGTGTGTGTGTGTGTGTGTGTGTGTGTGTGTGTGTGTGTGTGTGTGTGTACGTACATGTGTGTGTGTGTGCTGGTCATTCAAATGTTTTTCTACAGATCAGAGTCTAGCCTCCATGTTCTATGTAGAAAGTCTCTTGAGTGTTTCTAAGACATTGTTTCAGGCACAGTGAATAATAAAGACCGCTCTCATTTGTTATGCACATGGCTACTTGCTTTGAACTGCTCTTTCTGTTTGCGGACTCCCCAGGCAGGCTCTGCCTTCCACTTGATGCATCAGAAAATAGAGAATGGCTAAGTTTGAGTGACATGTCCTCTAGAGCAGACTCCAATTAGCAGTTATAAATCTGCCTGGTTTCCACCAGGCTCTTTACCCAGTGGACAGGGTTGCAGATCTTACACAGAGGCTTACAAAGTCTTAAAAACATCACAGAAGGTGGACCTTTGAAGATGCTTTGTTCTTGAGCCTTTATCTTTGTTTTCTTCTCTGCTGCTGAGCTACAGAGACAGCATATGTGAGCCCTCATTGCAGAAGAAGGTGGAAGGAACAATGAAGAACTGTGGCGGTTTGAATGAGCATGGTCTCTAGAGGTTCATGGTCACTGGAATGCTTGGTAACTGGAGAGTACTTGACAGGCATTAAGATGAGTGGTCATGTTGGAGGAAGTGTGTCACAGGTGTAGGGGTGTGTGCGTGTGTGTGTGTGTGTGTGTGTGTGTGTGTGTGTGTGTGTGTGTATGGGGGAGAGGTTGAAATGTACAAGCCAGACCCAGCATCTCTCTCATCCTGCTGTCTGCTGTTTCAGCACCATGTTGGCCTATGTGCTGCCATGATTATTGCCATGATGATAATGGACTAAACATCTGAAATTGTAAGCCAGCCTCAATTTAGTGTGTTCCTTTCTAAGAGTTTCCATAGTCATAGGTGACCCTTTACAGCAATAGAACAATGACTAAGACAAGAGACTTTTTTCTTTTATTTCTTCCATGTGGTATGAGAGCTTAGATATCATTATATCATAATATAGGGATATAGTACCAAGAGTCCAATGCCTCAGAGTAGACTGAAACATACAAAATGTGATCCAGAATAAATATATCATCTTTGTAAGTTATCTAGTTTAAGTGTTTACTATAGTAATGAAAAACTGACCAATAATGTGTTAGAGAAAAGCTCTGTGTGTATGTGTGTAGCACAATGGTTAGTGTTAACTGAAAACTTGATAGAATTTAGAATCGCCTCAGGGCATGCTGATGAGGAATTATCTTGATTACATCAATTGATGTGAAAAGAACCATCTTAATTTGGGATAACACTATCCCCTAAGCAGGGGATTCTAGAAAAAGGAAGCTAAATATTAATTTGTGATTCTCTGTTTCTTGAGCGTGGTTGTGGTATGACCGGATATCTAGACCTCTTTAATCTGTGACTTCCCTGCAGTGATAGATTGTAACTTAGAACTGTGACCAGAATAAACTCATTCACCCCTGAGTTGCCTTTGCTGGGATATCTTATCACAGCACTGTCAAAGGAACCAAGACACATACAAACACACACACACACACACACACACACACAAACACACACACACACATTTAAAAGGAAGAACTGTTGTGTCTGAGTGCATGTGTGTAGGGGCATGAATGTTTGTATGCCTATGGGGTTATGTGTGTTGTGTGTGTGAAAGTGCATGTGCATATGTGTTCAAACATGTGAAGACCAGAGGTGAATAACAATTGTTTACATTTGTTATCTCCATTGTAGTTGGTGAACCTGAAATATAACAGTCAAACTAGTTTAGATGGCCATCTAGCTATGAGTGGTATATCTCTGAAGAACCAGGGAAGCGCCTCCATTTTAAGGAAATCCCTAACCCTAGCTTGAAACAGGCCTGAGTTTTGTCAACATATGTTTCAGGGACTCGAAAGTACAAAGTCAAAATGTCCCAGCACAGGAGATAGACTAGGACCATCTGATAGCAACTAATTAACCATGGAATGTCCCAGCACAGGAGATAGTCTATTAAAAAACAAAAAAAGTTTAACAAACAGACGGCTAAGATAACAGGAATTCTGGGAAGTCCCTAAAAAATGAGCTAATCAGAGTTGTACCCACACCAAGACCCCTAATTGATGTGTACCTTTGTAGTTTTTACCTTTAAAAACTAAGCTTGCAAAGGGGTAGACACCTCTTCTGACCTCTGCTATTACTTTGCTGGATGAGGTCCCTGCCACAGTTTGTTTTTCTTTTCAATAAACCTTGCTTTTGCATTTTGGAGAGTTCACATCTCTGATGGTCTCTTTGGGGGTCTTGTGACCAGGGCACAACATCTCTACCTCCAGAGTGTTGAAATACAGGCTGGCCACCCATCTTTCATGTGGATGCTGGAGATCTGAATTCTGTTATTGACATTTGTTGAGCAAGTGCTTACCCATTGAGCTCTTTTCTGCCTGGGTGAAAGGAGACTCTTGAAGCCTCCACATTGCTGTGTGTTTGCACAGTGGAGCTGGAGCTAGATATGTTGCTGTAGATGGTATGGGAAAGAGTGCTGATTAAATTCTCATGCTAGAAGTGCACACTTGTGGTTGATCTTCTAAAGAAGTTGAAGTTCCAGGGTTTCCAGAGTCCTTCTGTTTCTGACATTCTAGGAACCTATTATAGATAATATTTCAAATCTCTCCATCTAGAAGTCATATCAACCCCTCCAAGGTGAGGCTTTCCAATTGAAGTTTGTAACCTCTCACCTCAGCCATCCCTCCCTATCCTATGGAAAGGGCCATCACCACAGACTAAACAACAGTTGCATAAGAATTTCATTCCTACCTTGCTCTTGACCCTGGCACCTGCTCCATCGCAGATCACACAGGTGTGCCTATAATATGTGTCCCTTTTCATCCACCTTGTACGCGTTCACTGTCCCCAGGCTAACCCAAGCTTTTGTTATCTTGTATTTATATCTTGTGCCCTCAATGGATCTCCTTGCAGTTCATTTCCTCTGCCTCCAGCACATCTCATTCACTTTTGCCAGATAAATCTTGATAATGTTGGGGAAGGGATGTGGGTGAGTCATGACCCTGCCTAGGTACCTTTAAAAACCTTCCAGGCCTACATAATAAAGAAGACATTCTAGCCTGGTAAGTGAGGCCCTGAGGCCCTGGCCTCATTGTTCTGAGTATGTTTTCCTAGGCACACATTCACTATTCTGTGTATGATAGATCTTAGCTTAAGCTTTATTTGACCTACAATGTTATTGTTAGCCCTTGTGAAGACATCCAATGTGGCTATCTGCACAGATCCTTCTCTGAAATCCCTGAGCTGGAAATGAACACCCTTTTGAATTCTCACAGTAGTTTATCTTTGTAACATTGATTACTGTTTTATTCCGTCTTCTTGTTGTATTCATTCATTCATTCATTCATTCATTCAAAAAGTAGAAAATTCCCTGATGGAAAAACATTGCCTAGCAGATATTGAATTAAAGCTTGCTTGCTTCCTTGGTTACTTTGCCTCTCATTCTGTAATGGAGAAGGTGCCCTGACTTGCTTGGCTTATATGGTAAAATGTGTCTTCCTGCGAAATCAGTTAGCGAGGCAATCTCTGAAGTCAAGAGCTCAAGCTTTATGTTCTTTAGTCTCCAGATGACATTTGTATTTCATTGTTTCTTCTGCTCCTGGGGTCATTATTTCATGGCAATTTTCTCATGTGTTTCTTTCAGCCCCTTTCTTTGGCCCCATTTTATCTTCAGATGGAGTGTGGAGACTTGGCACTTACCATCCCAAGGGTTCATGCTCATGTAGTTTGGACAGGCAATACTTCAAAGCCCACACTTGCTGTCACCACATGTCATCACCAAACACTTCTGAGGACATAACACAGCTCTGAGTTTTCCATAAGCCTTTTTTTTTAACATTGGCTTTGATCCTTGGCAGGCATCAGCTAACACCCCTAATCTTGTCGTAATAGGAAAGACGCAGCAGTGTTTGTGATTCTCTTCAAAGCTGAGAAGTTGCATCATATTCTGGTTGTTTCTGTATAGATTTCCAGGACGCTTCCCCTAATGACAGTTAAGTTTGAATGGGAACTAAATATGAATGGATCTCTAAACTGGCCTCTCATAAGACAGTATTTTGCAACTGTTACTGTGACTCATATCAGCATTGTAAAAATACTTAGCAGATGGACTAAATATGTAAATGAGTTTACTATAATTGTCACTTTTTCTTACACAGTCATATTTTTTAAAGTAAAATTTTATCAGCTTTCATTTTTGTTACTCAAGGATAACGAAACTTTCTTCTGAATAGTCATATGGGTACTCAGCTGTAAATATTTACTTTGTCAAAGTGAAAAGTGAAGCACATTTTATAAAGATCTGGATATAGATCTGTTTACCACACAGGCAATAGAGTATAATACATAATAGTGAAACTTCCATGTCATTGGACCAGTTCTTCACAAATTGAGTCTATATAACAGATAATCTAGTGTTCATTCAATAGCAACACAAGTGTTAATATTTATTTCTACAACAATTTCTGCATCATTGAAATGAGGACTTTACACAGTGCAAAAGCAACATGCAATTGGCAGAAACACTCCCTGCAGCTGGGATTTGCATCTAATTCTGGCTAGTGCTATGCAGCCTGACACTGGGGAAATGCTAGTGGCAGCAGTGGTTCACAGTTTCTGAACAGCTACACAACCTTGTTGTGGGATTATGCTCTTTCTTGTACACTGTCTCTCCTATTGGATTAATAAAACACTGATTGGCCAGACAGCAGACAGGAAATATGGGCAGGGCTATCAGAATAAGAAAACTCTGAGAAGAGGAAGAGTAGAGGAGAGATGCCAGGGAGACAAAGAGAATGAGAATGGCACTCTGAGAAAAGGTACTAAATCACATGGCTAATCATGGGTTAGTTTAAGAGTAAGAATTAGCAAGTAGTATGTCTGAGCCATAGGCCAAACAGCATGTAATTAATATAAGCCTTTGTGTGATTATGTGGGACTGCTGGTCTGGATCTTGGGACTAGGCCAGGCCGGAAGCTTCTTACTATATAACCCTGAGAAGCAACCAGAGCCACTTGGGAAGGGGACACTTAGGGTAGAACCTGCCTCTCCCAGATTGCACTGGGAGGCATTTTCTTGATAAATTATTGATGTGGAGGACCCAAGCGACAATAGGCAGGGCATCCCTGGGCAGGTGGCCCCAGGTTATCTAAGAAAGCAAACTTAGCAAGAAATGGGGAACAAGCCAGTAAGCAGAATTCCTCCACAGTCTTTGCTTCAGTTCCTGCCTCCAGGCTCCTGCCTTGAATTTCTTTAATGATAAACTGCAGTTTGTGTGCTGAAATGAACACTTTCCTCTGCGAGTTGTTTTTGGTCACTGTTTTATCCCAGTAAAGAAGAAAACTAAGGCAGTAGATGCGGTGGAATTCAGATTCAGGCTAATGAGGGAGACCTAGAGGCTAGCTTTGGGGTTTCAGGACCCTGGATGGGGCATGACCAGCCTCCATTGAGGAACCGGTTGTACACTGTTTCCCTTTTTGTTTGCTCTTGTGTTCTGAGGGAGAAGATTGATATTGTCACTGTGTGAGACAGTTTAACTCTCTAAAAATTGCCTTAAGGTTCAATTTTATATCAGTGAGATTTATATAAATACCTTAATAAATATTAACCTTTTATATAATCAATTATCAATAAATAATTCCTATAATATTTGGCATCCAACATGGGGTTCTAGACCTTGGTACTAGGCCGGGCCTAGCCCCTTCCCACACCAAAGACCAAAGGCTACTCACTTGGTCCCAAACAAATTTAGTTTTAAAGCCTATCTGTCTCAAGATAAATTAAAATCCAAACTGCAACTTCTTTAAAAAACTATTTTCTGTCCAGTAAGACAGGTTTAACATACAGTGCTTCTGCAGCTGTTTCCTGCTTCCTGTGCTGGCCTGCCTGCTAGAGATTTTGACATTTCTCAAGACCAAGTTCTCTTGCTTCTGAGGAGCCCTGCTGGCGAGGAAGGATGTGTAGGCTGCTGGTTGTATTCATGGGGTTTCAATTTATATTTTCAAATTAAAATGGATTTATAAAGATGCAGGAAGTCATCCTCAGCAGCAAACTGAAGTAAAAACTGTTTTCTGTTTTCACTTTATTATAAACCATGATCTTCATTTCTGCTTGACTGTATTTTGACCCCCAAATCACATAGCATGACTTACATGAATCCATACAGACAGTTCTCTAGCCTGTTTGTGTGTTCCCTCTGCAGCATCAGGCCTGATGGGGCTGTGAAGAATATGGAAACACATCACACTTAACTTACCTCTTCAGAGGATGCTTCAAGACCACTCTGCTATTTCAATTCGTACATTTATAAACAGGCAGGATAATTCTTCTATAAGCACTTGTTATAAAAAGCTTCAGCTGACACCTTTGCCATGTTAATCAACTTTTATTGATATTCAAACATAGACCTGCATAAGGAGTAAGTAACCTATGAAATGTGATTTATATCAATAAAGAAATTATAGTTATGTTGAAAACAATTCAGTTGATTAGGTGGTAATGAATCTCAAAACTGCCCTGTAGTCAATGTGGCCTGATGTATGCTACAACCTATGAAGAAGGGAACAGAAAGTAATTCTCAGAGAAAAATGACTCTGGGGACCATGAATGTTTGTACCAATGCTGAACACCATTGAGCCAAGAATAAAGAATGAGAGAGAATAAAACATGCCAGCTCATGGGTCTGGAGAGTTGTCTCCATAAGTAAAAAGCTTGTTATGAAAACATGAGGACCTGAAGGTTAACCTGAAAATCTACCCCAGAATCTGCCACTGTAGATTAACCAGAGTCCTACAACATCCAAACCGGGCCAATTCATTTTTGACTCTAGAAACTTAGATCCAAGACTCAGATAAAGAGCCTGTCAAGTCAGGTGTTTGAGTTGTAAGACTGTGTGGGTAGGGGAACTGCAGAAGGATGGGACATACACATGCACACATGCGCATGCATGTGCACACACACATCTACAAACTCTCACACATTTATAGATAACACAAATCCATAAGCATGTATGTACCGTCACACTCATATTTCAATCTAGATTCCACACAAAAGGGCATGATGTGTTTATTTTTCTGAGTATAGCTTCTTTTATCTATAATAATCATCCCGGTTCTATCAATTTCTTGCAAACATCTCAATTTACTCTTCATTATGGCTGATTAAATTCTTTACCAAGGATGTAAAAGAAGAAAGAAGACCGTGAGAAGAAGGGATAAAATCTTAGGAGATGGGAGAGAAAGAGAATATAATGGAGTATGTGTAACACATTGCAGGACCCCTAAATATAGGGTGAAAGGAACCAATGGGAGAGGAGCGGGAGAAGCAGGAAAGGTCAGTGAGCAAGGGGAAGTATAGTGACAAAAGTGAATGAAAACACCATGATAAAACACACAGCTTGCCTCCCACTTGTGAGCCAGGCTGGCCTGAAACTCAGTGTGGAGCCCAAACTAGCTTTGAAACTGTGGCAATCCTCCTGCCTCAGACTCCTATGTACTGAGGTTACAGGTGTGTACACCATGCTGAGCTTGAACCCCCACTATTTTGTGAGTTAAGTTAAAAATTAATAATAATAACAATAAAACAACTAAGACAGGTAATTTATATCTGTAAAGGAGCTGACTGAATGGACGTCTCAAGAGAGAATGGGGCAGGAAGCCATATCCAATGTGTGACTTCTGGGAAATTCTCTGTCCCCTGAACCTGATTCCTTACTCTAGCTCAAGCATCCTTGTACGTCCCACACTGTCAGTTCTAGGATGGCCTTCTCATACCCTTGGTCCCCACCTCACTCTTCACTGTCTTCTCTCACTATCTCCAGTCTCTGCCATATTTTCTGCCATCACTTCTGCTCTACATGGATGCCTCTTGTCTTCCTTCGTCTTGCCTTTTCCTTTCCTTTCTGATACGTCATCATTATCACTAACAGTAGTTAATCACTTGATAAGGATGTGGCTACCAGCAGAATTAGCCTATCATATGATTTTGCCAAGAATCCTCTCATCTTTTGGTACTTCCATATTTGAATTATTTCATAAAATGTGTGTGCTCTTATTTTATTTGAATTAAGAATTATTCTAAACCACTGAAATGATAAGGTATATATTCACAGTTCTATAAAAACAGATAGAGTTGGTAGAAGGGGGATAATTTTTTTGCAGTGAAGAAGTAACAGAGTGATCTAACTCCTCATGGAGGCTATGTTTGAATGACTAGGACATCCATTTCTACCACTAGGTAAAGCAGGTGAAGACAAGGAGAACAAAATCCTTTAGAGCCAAAGAAATCCATGTGAGACAAAAATGGATGCATTCAAATGACTCCATTGTTAAAATATGCGTTTAGTCCTCTACAGAAAAGACGAATGTGAAATGTGTCCAGTCTACTGGAATATAAACAAAGCTTAGAAAGGACTGACGTGCACAAAGCAGAAGTGTCTGGTCTTTCAAGGTGTTTATACTGGTAGGATCAAAGAAAAAAGATCTAACAGGTGGTGTGGATGGAGTTTGATAGCACTGGGGGTCTGGTATTTTCAGTAGTAAATATCTCTGATATATTGATGCAAGTGTGCATATGTGGAGAGGTGCATGCATGTGATTGTGGATGCTGCCTATTACTTCTTAAGTATATACATTTTATTTATATACATTTTATTTATTTATTAATTTATTTATTGTGTGTGTATCCACATGCATGTACTCTACAATACGCATGTGCATGTTTGAGGACAGCTTGCAGAAATCAGTTATGTTCTTCCACTGTGTCATTAGGTCATTAGGCTGGGTGGGAAGCACATTTACCACTGGACCATCTCACCAGGCAGCTGGCCTAGTCTTTAATGACAGGGTGTCTTACTGAATATGAGCTTGACATTTTGGCTTTGTTGATCGGCCAGCAACATGCCAGGATCTGCCTATTTCCAACCATCAAAGCTGGAATTACAAGCACACGAAGCCATAGACAGACATTTGTAGGTACTAGAGACAGCAAGCCCAGAACCCTTCAGCTCTATGCAGACTTTTTAATTGATTCGGTGTAAGTGAATGATATAGCAATGATGTTCTCTGGTGCCCTGGCTGCTTATCCACAAACAGGTCTTTGATCTTGTTTTGTTTGCTTTTGTTCATTAGTTTGTTTGGTGTTTTGAGAAGGGTCTTGCTATATAGCCCAGATTGACCTTGAACTCATGTAATCTTCCTGCCTCAGCATCCTGGTACTACTGTTATAGGTATACACCAACACCCATCACACAGTATTTCCCAATCTCATTAAACATGGCAGTCTTGCATGCCATGTTCGTCTCATGATCTCTGCCATGCAAGGTCCTGTGCATTAGATTATAAAGAATGAACCTGTTACCCAAGGCAGTAACTCATGTTTTAGCCTCTTAACTAGGAATGGGACTTATCTGGGAGGGGAACAGTATTTGAAGCAATAATCCAGTTAAAGTGAGGAAGAACATGCTAGATCAAGGACCGTAAACTCAATTACTCATGTATTTGTAGGAGGAAGAAAGAGAAGCTGAGACATAGAACACAGAAAGATGCACATGGTGCCCTGGGAGGGAAGAGGCAGAATTTGGAAACAGCCATCAGTTAAGGAATGTAGAGGGTTCTGCAACCACCTCAGCGAGAAGAAAAGTGGTCTGGCTCCCCCTGAGCAGAGGCAGCATCATACATTGACACTGTTTTCAGATCTGGGGCCTACCGGATCAGGCGGGAATGCGTGTCTATCTGAAGTTCCCCTCTTTGTGGGCAGCCCCAGAAAACCCACAGGGGTTTGGGTGTGGAAAATGGGTTCAATGGGCTATGCTGGGAGCAGGGGAGGGGAGGGGTCAGAAACCTCTGCAAATAAGAAAATAATTATAACCGCCACAACAGTAATGGCTTATTTTTCAGAAATAACTTGTTAAGGACACATGAAAGCACAGCTGTTGAGATGGGGACCTTTAAAAATCTGAGGGTCACTGTTTCTAGATGTTCAAGGAACAACCTCTATAGCCACACCATACCTTTCCTGCTGTGGGACCGCAGAGAGACTCCATAGTGTGACCTTATTCCACCTTGACTCGAGGCCAGAAAGTCTAAGTATATACTCCTACCTACCCCCAAGGCTGAAAAACAAGATGCTTTGGCCCAAGGCATGACTGTTGGATGTTTTGAGTATTGAAAAACTGTTTACACTTGTCTGTACTTTGTAACCATGGTGTCCTTGAGAAAGAGAGGTCTTTTACTCCCCACCCCCCTAGCCCCCCACCCCCGCAGTCCACAGGTGTATAAAAAGCCCATGGGAAATAAATAACTCAGGGCTGCTGCACTATTCATCAAGAGCCCTCCTGGTACCAAGTTTTTTATCTTAGTCTATTCTTCAGTTGCTGTAACATCTCAATCCACACTTCCCTTGTATCAAGGACTGTTAGGAAGGTTAGGGAATCCTGACACCTGTCCTATCTCTCATCACTACATCTAGGACAGGTGAATGTAAGACATGTTAATGACATAGAAGAAGAACTCTACCATTTCATCATTAAATTTGAATTTCATGGGACTGGAGAGATGGTTCAACAGTTAGCGGTACTTACTACTCTTGAAAAAGATTAGAATTTGGTTCCCACATGACAGTCCACAACCATGCGTATATGGGTTTTGACACCCTCTTCTGGCATCTGTGAGTACCCACACACATGTGGTACATAAATGTACATGCAGACACTTGCAGATGAACATTAAGTATAATTTAGTTCTTATAATAATTGGCCAAGGAGCCAGATTTTGTTTCTTCTTGAAGCTGTTACGTCTAGAATTGCTGTTCTCCACTTAGGGTTGCTTCAGAAAGGATGCTCCATTTCAGGACATGGATGCTGGAGCTCTCTGGTGATCCTCAGTATCACCAAAAGAAATAACCTTTACATTCTCATGACACTATAAGGAGGAAGAGGAAAATGATGAATAAGGAGATCTAGGTGACATAGTGAAAGTTATTTGTGCAACATAAGACAATAATGACAATATCTGTTCATTGTTCTACGTTTGAGTTTATATCTCTTATTCTCAGCTAAAGCTACATGTGAGAAGATGTAGGTGACCCGATAAAAGGGTTCCTTCACCAGGAAGAGATAAGCAGAAGTTAATCCTCGTCTGCCCTGACTCTCCATTTTGGGTGTCATCATGTGATTATATCTCAAGGGCTCAAGTTCATTTCTGAAGCAGATGTTATATCCAATGAGCTTGATTGCAGATGTCCTTAGGGTTAGACAAGAATCCTTCAGCCACTCCTATGGTTTCCCAGCCAAGGCTCTTCAGAAGTGGCCATCTGAAAGATCTTAGACTCTGGATGCAGTGGAGACCTGGGGTAACCCTGCAGAAGTTGTTGGCCAGGGCTGAGCATCACATGATGCTAGGGGAGAATATTCTAGACTTATTCTGTATTCTGTGGTGTCATAGAGGTGAGTTATTAGCTTACTTGTCCAATATTATTTTGTGAAGTCACTAATCTGTGAAAAATTCTGTGCTAAGTTCTAAGGTAACTTGAATTTGTCTCCCTCTCTGGGAGAGAAGTCTCTAGAGAAGAAGTCTAGGGAAAAGAGTCTGGGAAATCCTTGCCTAGGGCCTTCTTGTCTTCCAATGACATGAAGGGGTTGGTGTCTGCTTTTCAGCATCTGTCAAGCTTCCAGGACAAGTTGGGTGGTGCAGAGAGAGGTCTCAGTTAATGCTGGACATTCAGAGCACTGAATAGGTCTCTCTATAATCCTCTCCTCTCTCCCCACACCACAGCCTATGGACATGAATGGCAGTTTGAGTGAACCATAAAACACTACTGGAAAATTCTTCTGTGTGTAGGAAGAAGTAGCAGAGCACTGAGATGAATGGATGCCGGAGCTGCCAGAGCTGGGGACAGGTAGTACCTAATATTTATGGGACTGTTAAACTCCCATGTGCTCGAGACCTATGAATCTGGAGATGTGTCATCCACTCATCAACTTCGGACTTGCTACCTGCATTTATCAAAGTCATGTTTTCTTCCAAGTGCAGAAGGGGGGCAGTGCCAGACAGTTCTGCCCGGGTGACATTGTCAGAACTCCTTTTCCTACCTGAAAGAACATCTTTCATCAGTAAAGATGGAGAATTGCTTTACATGTTCTCCCTCCCTCCTTCCCTCCCTCCCTCCCTCCCTCCCTCCCTCCCTCCCTCCTTCTGTTCCTCCCTTCCTTCTTTTAAAGATTATTTTAAAAATATTTCTATTAATTCTTTGAGAATTCCATATATTGCATTTTGACCATATTCATTCCCTCCCAAGGTTACTCTCCAATTCCACACCCATCAAGTTCTCTCTTTTTTTTAACTCACTAAGTCCTATTAGTACTTTCCATATATTCTTGGGTCTGTGGCCATCTGTCTTAGCTACTTCTTTATTGCTGTGCTAAGACACCATGACTAAGGCAACTTATAACAGAAAGTATGTAATTTGGGACTCATGAGTGAGTAAATGGTTGTTTTAGGTCTCTGCTTCACAATAGCTGAGTTCTGTCTCTGTGTCCAAAGCTGTGCCACCCGCTGGGCAGTGTATCAAGCACTCTCTGGTGCTTGTTAAGTCTGGTGTTTAATGTATGGTGAATTCTGCATGGAATTTTAAATGTGACAAAGATTGTGAAAGGAAAACATAGCCCAGGGCAAGAAGAGAAACTAGTGATCCCCATTTATTCCGAAGAGTTTGGGAGGCCTCTGAGGAAACACTGATCTGGGGCAGGCTATTTAATATTGAGAAGTACAAAAGCATCCAGAGAACATGTGCAAGAAGGGAGAGATCCTGAGAGTAGAGAAGAGAGCAGCAGAATGACTTTGGACTGCACCAATCTCTGATACCCTGGCTGCTGGAGGGACCAGAGTGCATTAGTCTAGGCATCACCTGCTTGGTATATTAATGATGCTTTTCTCTTCAGTAATCCACTGACCAGGATTTTAGGTCAGACACAATTTTGCAGCTCTCCTCACTAAAGGGGTGTTCTGAGGCTAGGGTTAGTTTCTGTCCTCCATCTTTGAGAGTGTAGACTCTAACACCCTTCTGACAGCCCCCTGCTCTGTCCCCTCTGGCTCTTAGGAATTACTGCAAATCACTATACATGGACCCTGAGCATCCATCTTGACACAGGTAGAAACAAACTTACCTTTGCTCAGAGCTATGCTGGAATTGTAAGACACATTTCTCAGAAATTATATAAGAGGTATTATTTTCTTCTTTCTGGTTTTGTAATACCTAAAGAAAAGGCACAGATATTTTAAAGAAGAAGGGCATACCCTGTTTTTCATTTGTAAAGTTTCACATAGTGAATGTTTTTGTGTTCATACCTGTATATGGCTACTATTGCCTATTTCTTCCTTGTTAGAACTCTAAAAATGCAAATGCCTGTGTGAATTTCCCTCTATAGAAACTAACCACAGATTGAATTTGTCCTACAGACTAGAGTCTGCCATACCTTAAGGAGAAGTAAGGTTGGATCTGGAGCTGTAACCTAATCTGATGGACCTATTCACATTAACGTTGGTTGTTGTCAGACGGTAGCAGTATGCCTAACTGAGTCCATTTATTTTATAGCTCATGTGGAAAAATGGAGCCTTTCCTTGGATCTTGCTTATACTCTACTTTCAAGCTAATAAATTAGCCTGCTATAATTTCATGAATGATGGCAAATTTCACAAAAAACTGTCATTTAGAGCAAAAGAATGAATCAGAATACAAGAATCAGATATTTACTTGGCAATCACTAATCCTGAAAGATAACACAGAGGCTAGATGATGTCTGCACACTCACTGGACTGCATTAGGTAAGTGTACCCCTAAGACTATGAAGAATTCCCTTTTATGAAGCCATAGGCATGTTTGTCTTTCTTCTGAAAGAAAAATATAGCAGGTAAATAAGACATGTAGAAACATAAGTGGTCCGTTGAATGTCGCCTTTTACTAAACAACCAGTAAAAGATTACATAAATAAAAAAGTCCATCAATTTTAAAGAAATAAAATATTTAATAATGTATTCCTGGTTTAATAATCTTTGCTAACTTTTGTATTTTTGTCACCTAAAGATGCTGTGTGATCTTAGGAATAGAGGGTTCCGTGATAGTTAATCATCTTAACTTGGGGTTCAGGCTCCCAAAGCAAAGGAAGAGAATAAAAAAGAGAATGGTTAATTTGGGGGATTTTTCGGGGTACTTAGAACTTAAAGTGGAGCCAACAGTAACAATAAGGTGAAATGAAAAAGAGCATCCCTACCATAGGCAGCCCAGTTAGCCTCCCCTTGGGCCCTATGTCACACATAGTTCAAAAGGATTCATTTAAAAAAATACAGGGAAAAGACTTGATACAGTCCATGAATCCTAGAGAAGACTGTAAGGATAAGCAGCTATAGCAGCATGTGGTTAAATGGTAAACACTTAAAGCTAACTGAACCTAGGTTAAGAGCAGAAATTAACAACTTAAAAAGAAAACAGTAATTTTACTTAATACATACACACACACACACACACACACACACATATATATATATATATACATACATACACACACATACAATATTGAAGCCCAGAAAACATCACTAGTTCCCCTGTGTAATCAGCCTTCCATTGCTATAACAAAAACCTGAAATAAATCAACTTAAATAGTGAAAAATTATTTTGGCTGACTGTTTGGGGGGTTGTAGTAGATAACTAATTAGTCCCATTATTGTGGGCCAATAGTGGTACAATGCACCTGTGAGTGGAGGAGGCAAATGTGATAAAGAAAGGGAAAAGAGTCCCTGTATCATCCTTGAGAAAGAGCATCTCCTCTAAAGGCCTTCCTACTTCTTAGGTTCCATGACCTCCCAGTGGTTCCAGATTGGGGAACCACTTCCAAGACTTTGGAAGACAACCAATATCCAAATGTGCTGGGGTGAAGCTGGTTCAGGGGTCAGAGGCTGGGGTTGCCTCTATTTGCGGGACCCTGCTAGTTTCCCCTGAAGAAGTAGGTAAGAATACACAGAGGACAATGACACAGTCTCTGGGGGCAAGTTGAAACAAGAAAGTCCAGTTTTATTAAGGGAGGGGAAAGCCTTAAATACCTTTTTTTCCAGACCCTCCTTCTAGCCACGAGAAAGGGTTTTGATTTGCTGGTACCTGCAGCTGTGGCATGGTCTAGACCTAGATGGTCTAGGTCACCTTATATCAGGACTCCAGCCTTGTTGTCAAGGCTCCAGGCAGACCCCAGGTTAGCTTATGAGGAAGTGCTAGGAGCACATGTCTTAAGGCACCAGTTACCACCAGTTTGTACTGGCTATGGTCAGGCTGGTCTCCAGGCCCTAGAAGACTCTAGGACCTGTATATTCCACAGAAATGATGACATCATGCTAATGGCGCTTTTGTCCATAGGGGTTTGCATTTGATTTTCTCTTTCATCATTATTGCTGGCTGTGTGTTAAGATGTCTCACAGCACAGAGCATCTATCCAGGAGACATTCTGAAGATCAATGCCATCTGAAACTATGGTCATTCATTTTCCCACTTAACATTTTACATTTTGATGGTACTTAATATTCATTCTGTGCTCTCTCTCTTCTTTATTACTGACTCTGTCATTCAGAAATCCCAAATTGTTAAACCCTCGTCCACAAACAGCCAACACACAGAAATAATAGCAACACTCTTCTTAAACTCCAAGAAATGAGAACATATTGACAGTGACAAAACAAGGAGGCAAAAATGAAAGATTTCTTCTATATTAGCAAAAACTTGTTATTTCCTAAGTTTATAGTAAGTAGTGAACATAAAAGAAATTGTTAAATGGAAATCTGTCTGTTGGTAAGTGTGGCATAAATTATTCCTCTTTCCTTGCGTTGGGAAGAATCTGTGTAATTAGAATAATTTGAGGCAAAGAAGCAAAAGGATGTGTGCTGAGAGCTGCCGGTGGCAATGGCTTTACCAGAGGCTGTGGACCATATAGAGCAGGTAGCAGCTAGTGTTCACCAGGTCAACACAATAGATGAATAATTCTTTGATGGAGCACCTCACTTGGCAAAGCCATGGGGTCATTGAAGGTCAATGACTGGTTGCTCCTATCTCTAATTTTTCTCATCTACCATTATATTTCTTTCCTAAAAACTGATATGGTTGTATGTTTATTCTATAAATATATTCCATCTTTGGGTACACATATAGCTATGGATGATTAGGAAGATGATTTCTGTTTAAGTATATAATTCAGATGAATAGAAATAATACTAGGATGTTTTTTATAGCTGACATAGAAAAGTAATAGTCTTCTCAGCTTCAAAGATGGCCCTTTACACATTTAGGTAAGACCTTAGAGCAAATTCAAAAATAGCCTAGCTGCCCCTGTGGTTAAAATGCTCAAGGACAAATTTCCAAGTGTCTGTTGAACCAAATTCAAACTGTTTATATTGAAACATAACCTGTACATACTCAGAGGTTCAAGGTTCAGTTAACTAACTGTTTATTGTTAGTCCTGAATTTCAATGTCATTCTCTGTTTGGGAACCCTAACCATTCAGACTATGTGCAGAGCCTGGCATTACTCAACTGGCAGTCAACTGACCTCCCTATCCCTATCCTTGGAAAAACTATGTGACTTACTATGTGTTATGAGAATGGGTTGGTCCCTAAAAATGTAACTTATAATTGTCCAGCGTTTGGTTGTTGTTGTTGTTGTTGTGTATGTGTGTGTTAAAAAGTACTGTATGGTGAGAGGGCTATGTAAATGAGATATATAGCTGTGGCTGTGTTGAGACTTGTAACATGTGGAGATAAGAAAGATGAAGCTGTATAGAAAAGAGATGTAGAAGAGAAATGTATGTAAAGGAAAGATATATAGCCATGTGAAAAATAGGTGTAACTGTCTGTGTATAGAGATGTATGACCGTGTGGGAGAGAGGTGTGTGTATGTTAAGAGAGAATTTTTAGAAGAGAAGTTTTTCGAGATGATATAAAAGAGAAAGTATCATCAGAATGAGTGAGGTTTTTTTTTTTTTTATTACCCCTCAGATAGAAAAAAGTCTAGCCCTTGAAGCATTCATGGATTTTTGCATACTTTCAGCTGCTAGAGGCTGGCCCTCCAGTTACCAATACATGTGGCATTTGGCATATAGAATCCAAAGCTGAGACAGCTAGCTGTCAACCTTGATCCAGAATATATTACCACCGAGAGTAATTTATTCATCTGTTCCAATAGCATTATTGAAAGGGTGATTTAAAGTCCTGATCATAAAAAGTTTGGGATTCTGACTGATACATGAGAACTACTGAAGGCCTTAAAATGTTTAATTACATGCTTCAATAACCACAATGCAAAGTTAAGCTACAAAGAAAAAATAAAATGGTTGTAGATTAAATGTCCCTGAAACCTTAGTCTGTAGATACCTCAGGTCAGGTTATCATCCACCCAAAAGTTCTTCTACCTTCTCATGGCCAGCTAGACTAAGGCAGCTGTCCTGCTGTAATCAGGGCTGATTTGAGTCTAAGCTAAAGACTCTGAAGGGCATTGTCCACAGCTTGTTCAGCCTCCAATTGTGATAGGGTTCCCAAATTACATCTAGCAGTGATTTTAGGATCAATCTTTATTGATATACATTGAATATCTACCATCTATCTATCTATATCATCCAGTCTGTCTAGTATCAATTAAATACATCTCCAATAACTTTTCAGATGCTTTCCAAAAATTCCTGCAAAGTCTTGGTCTTTCTGGCTATCAAATACATAAAGCAGACCTGGAGATCACACTGTTGGCTATTGCTTTTCTTAAAGGAGACATTTCATTTCATCTGGAGGCCCAGAACTGACAATGGACTCTGCCAGGAGATCTTTCCTCTTGTTTCTTTGGCTTATCTCCAGTTCCAGTTTTGTCCAACAGAGCCAACTTGGCTGTGAACAATGCTCTAGATTAGTGCTAACCAACAGGGTTTCCACTAGGCCACAGGCAGCTATTTAGCCCTCCACATGTGATTATGGAAGCTAAGGAAAGAAATTAATTTCTGCTTGTAATTCATTCTAGGTGATTCCAGATCTTCAGTATAGGTTTCACTAAACCATTTAGCATTCTTTCCAGTTAAAGTAAGTATTGTTTTGAAGGATTGGGTCCTTGGAAGGGTGATCCTAAGGACTTTGTTAGGTCAAAAGTCCTCCCTGCCCCCCATCATCGCCCCCAAATGCTGGTGACATGGCTTGAAAGGAAAGCACTCTGGGCAGTGGGCAAAAGGACTTTTATCAGGTAAACAAGCAGATTCCTGTTTCTCAGGTCCTCCAGGGACCGCCCTTAACCTTCTCCCACAAGTCAAGTACCTCAGGGGCACTTAGTTCCCTGTATCAGCTCAGATCTCCATCCTGCTGGCTGTCATATAGAATCTGCTCGCTTTTCCACCATTTTTCTTCTCTCTCTGCCCCACTCCCTACCCACCCCTACCTCCCCGCCCTCACCCCCACTCCTGCCAAGATGTAGCCCTAGAAGTTTGATCCCCAATGAATCTTTCTATCCATGGAGTGGAATAGTTCAGTAGTTTTGTTAATCCCACAGGTAGAGAATAAGACACCTACCACAATTTAAAGTCAAATTTGAAGCAAGCTTTAATTAAATGCCAGCCAGGTGGATGGGTGCAAATGGGTCAAATAAACTTATTTAGGAAATGAAAGCAAGTGATTTGTTATCTCTCATAAACAATATTCTCCAGCATTTCAGGAACTATCTGTCCTTGGGCAAGGGGCTTTCAGATCAGAGGCATTTTGCTTTCTAGATCTCTAAGGCATAATAATTAAAACATAAAATGTAACTTTGGCTCTGACAGTTCTTCTGTGCTATAATTTACAGTGGTGAAGGACACCTCCATAGGTCAACTCTTTTTGTCCCAGAAGGAGTCTGATAAGGGGTAACTCCTTAGCTAAATTGGGAGGCTCCGTGCCTGAGGGGCAGTTGAAGATGTATTTCCCTACCACCATCAGGGTCTTCCTTACCCCAGTTCACTTACAGTCTTGTAAATCATTTATTTGTCATTTCTAAACTTTGATGCTACCATTGTTTTGTTTTAGTGGGAAAATTATTTCTGACACTAGGACATTTATAAAACCACAAACTACAAATCAAACAAAATCAGGGGTGCAAGAGTGAGAATCATACCTTTCGTGTATTCTTTTCTGCGCACTTCCTAGGTATCTGCAGAAAGACTGGAAAACTCCAGCTCTGTGTTACAGTTCCTATTTGGATATTCAAGCAGGGGAACTTGGTCAAGAGGATGGTTGAGTTGCTGGGTATGGCAGAGTGGTGCATAGTTGTTAGAACACGAGCTGTGTTTGTGTCACTTCCTTCCTGACGTCCCCGTGAAATGGGCCTTTTAGGAAATCGGACAGTGATCAATTGGGGACAGGAGACAATGTCCCATTGGTAATGGTTCACATTCTGTCAGGGATGGGGGAAGAGTTCTTTGTATTCTGTGGTAGTTACTCCTCATCCAGTTTTGCTTGGGACTTCAACAGCTTGCAGTATAGAAAGGCAAGAGGAGGGGAAAACAGCCATAAATAATAATAATAATAATAATAATAATAATAATACATAGATGATAAAGAGATATAGGTAGATGATAGATTGATGGTAGATAGATAATGATAAATAGATGATTGATAGATGGATAGATGATAGATAGATGATCAATAGAAAATAGATAGATGATTGGTAGATAGATGATTAGATAGATACATAGATAGATACATAGATACATAGATAAAAGTACAGCCAAACCTAAAGCCTGCTCAATCAGCTGCAGTTGCCATTAATTCCACTAAATATCCAATTAAATTTGTTGACAGGAAGCTCATAAATCCTGGCGAAAAATGGATCACTTCAAGGAATCTGGAACCTTTGGAGGCTTGCTGAAGAATGTAATCTTTCAATGTGTCCATGTTTAATATTGATTTTAATTTGCCAAATATGCCCCAGATAATTCAGAGTCTATGGATTTGGTTTGCAGGCTGCCTTTTCTTTCAGGGGGTTGACAGATGGTTAATTAGAATGCACATCCAGAGTCCCAGGAGAAGCCCGCTCACTCCTGCCTTCCAACATTGTGAATTCCTTCCCTAGGGGTAGAGGCTGCTTCTGCTTGAGGTCAGCATGCAGAGACAGGTTTTATTACTAAGACCATAGTGGGTCTACAGGAAGCCAGAAAGGAAATTCTACCACTACTCAAGGGCAAAGAAAGTTGTCATTGTTCTAGCAAACACCTATACCAGAGTGTAGCTGAGCTAAAGTGTGAAGGGACAGTGCCAACTCGGTGTTCCTACTGGATTTTCACATTACCATTGACTTTTCCACGATACATGTGAGGATCACACACACACACCCAATACTCTACTAGCCAACAAAACCTGCCATTAACACCAACTAGATGACCTTGAATTCTCTTATGTATCTGCCTGGAGACTCGTACAGCTCACCAGCTGAGTTTCTGCTCACCAGAGCCCTCCATTTCTAAAGACAACAGCAATCACAATGGTTGCTTTGGCCTCTGACTGAACACACAGGGTTCTACAAGCCCCTGTCTTCTCTTATTTGCTAGAACCAGGGACAATACTTTGCCTATATTTTCCAATGTTCTGTCATTGATAGGATGTAGACCAGATGGAGGAAATGTGCAGGACAGGGCATTGTGGGAAAGGTGAGCTTCCATCCCCTCTGCAGACTAGCCACAATCAGGAATCGCCACCATGTTCATTCATCCTGAATCTTATCCAATCTTATCCCTTTGGGCGCTTCTGGCAGTATGATTATGCAAGACTGACTGACTAAATCACCAACTGTCTTCCTTAAAGGCTGGGGCTGGAAGAGGGCTGGAAGTTATCTGGAGACCACCCTCCAGCCAGTAGCCATTTAGGATCCTACAGTCAACAGTGATTTCATTAATATTAAAACACATTCTTATCACTTTGGAGAGTTGTAGGGTTTGAGGAACTGTGTCCTCAGGGGCAGAGATTGAAATGTTTTAATGGGAATTTCTATGCACTTATGCCCGTCCCTAAGAGGTGAATTTGTTCAGATTAGCTTCGGTATATTTGAATTCTTAATTATCATCTCTTACTGCTCCTGTGAATTTTTCTTTCTAAAATTGTACCAGAAATCCAAGACTTCAAGATGTTTGAACTGAATGTAGTCACACTGTTTTAAAGTTCACTACAAGCATCCAAATATAAGAAGCAGCCATAAAAATTCAGTCAGCTTTGAGACCTCTATGTAACAAACCAGTCGTTTTCTCCTGTACAAGTAAGCCTAAATCTGGGGCCTAATTCACTTCAACTTCACAAACCATTTCACAGGAGAACATTTTGCTCTAATTATCTTTATATGGTCACTTTGACTTTTCAAGTCACTTAAAAAAAAGTCAGAGCACAAAACAGCATCACCAGTGAAGAAACCATTTAATCATCCTATTTTACCCCTAGAGACCCACAATGTTTGGGTAAAGAAAAAAGGTTTATTTGTTTGTTTGCCTGATTAAATGCTTTATTTTAAAATGTCCCTTCACTTTTAACCCCTGTTGAAGGGCCTCTGGGGGCTTAGAGTCTTTAAAATATATTTCCCAGAATCTTCTGGGGTATATTCTATCAAAAGGTGTTTGGATGGGACTGAATAGAAGACACTGTTCCACTTTGGCTGCTTTAGACAAATGGAGGATGGGGCAGATGTTGAAGGCAGATAAGGAGCCACTGACAAATGAATTCTCAAAAAGCTGCCTAGGGCCAACTAGCTTTGCTGTGACAGTCATTGCAGTATGGACTTTAGTCATCGCTGTGTATGGTTCTAAGAGCCCCCTCACTGAGAACACAAAACCCATGACCCTGGCAGTCACTCCCCACAATCTCATCCTTCTGTGTGTCCAGGTAGCAATGCCCCTGTCCTGTACTAAGCTGGTTCTCACTCTCAACAGGCAGTTGTTTCAGCTTTTCTCACCAATAGCTGGTGTTAGGGGCCCTGATTTCCTCAATATTTGAAGTGAAATTTGATGTACCATCACATTTTAGAAAGAACCACCTAGTGCTTATAAAATGGTCTGCCAAGATATTTTGTTTTGCCTGGATAAATGATATAGAAATGAGCTGCAAAATAGTAACATGCTTCTTCTATTTGAGGAATTAAAAACAGGCATTAGTCCTTGTCTTGGCTCAGAATCCATTCTCTCCTTTGGAACTGTTGTGATTTCTCTGCTTTCTTTTGCTGTTGTGTTGTTTGACATTGTCCTAAGATATCTGGGCTCAGGTGACTTTACGGTACAGAATAGTGGTATGATGTTTAGTGAATGAACAAATTAGTTAATGCATGAGTGAAAGTGTTAACAGTGACAAAATGTAGGGAGTGTATACGTGAATGTGCTTGTATGTATGTGCGTGTGTGTGTACATGCACTTGCCCATGCATGCACTTGGGAACAGCAGTAACTGACACAGAATGCCTTCCTCTGTTTCTCTCCAACTTTTTTGAACTCAAGGTGTTTTGGCTTGGCTGGCTGGCTAGAAAGCTACCGGGAGTCTCATGTCTCTGCCCCTCCAGCATTAAGATTTAAAGACATGAACCCCCTTGTCTTTTACATGGATGTTGGGGACCTGAACTCAGGTCCTCGTGCTTGTACATCAGACACTTTACCCGAGTAGCCATCTCCCCCGCCTGACCAAAACAACATGTAAAAATTCTTCTAGTTTTGCTCTTCCGTTTCTCTTGCCTTTTCAGCTTGGGGAATACTAGAGAAGCTTAATCGGCCTCAGAGGTGGGCTATAAATTCTCCCTCTTTGTAGAAGAGACTATTGTATTTCCATTAGCTCATATCTTCTGCTACTTATTTGCTTGCTTATTTATAAAATACATACATTAGATGCCAATGATGTGACATGTAAAGGGTATAAAGTGATCAAGTGATGCTCAAATCATCCCCTCTCCCTGGACTGTCGACGCACACAGGACACGACTGAGTAGGCCTCAGTATGCAGCTCAGGAAGGACCCGGCATCTTCTCTCTGATGTTTCTGAGGGCAGAGAGATCTTAGAACACAATGTCGTTTTTCAGATTCAGAAAGATGATCCATGGGCATCAAGTACTTTTAAAACCTCCTGGAGTTTCTGAGGCACCATTGGGAAGATAAGCACATCATTTTTTTTTTTCCACAGTAAAATGAGTGACTGTCCACACCTGGAAAAAGAGTTACTATATTCAACATTATCAAATGATTTTGATTTTCAGAAACTGGGAAGAAGAGGAACTTTCTATTTCAAAATAGACACTTGGTTCTTAGGTAGGGAGCAATACTAGCCTAATTTGCACTGTGTGTGTAGACAAAAGGAGGTATCCAGAATTCAAAAGCTAAGTGGGAATCTTAACAGAGCAGGGAAAGATGTTCTTGGCAGGAAGTTAATGACACACGATCTTGGTTGGCCTTCCTCCTTGGTTTTTGAGGCAGGGTCTCTCTCCTTGGCCAGGAACTTGCCAAGTGGGCTGGGCTGGCTGAAATCTGCCTGTCTCTGCCTCCCTGGTCCTGGAATCATAAGCACGCACCATAGGTTCTGTGGACCCAGCTACATTCTCATACCCTGCAAGCACTTCACCCAAACAGCCATCTCTCTAGCTCCTTGGTAACTTTCTCTAAGCCATAACCGGGCTGCCTCTAGGTGCATACTGACAGCTGTGCACCAGCAGCACAGCCCTTGCTGAGTACAAACCTCTGACTTCTTTCTTCAAAGCAAAGCCGCAGGATCCCAGCAACAGGCTCCAAGATAGTCTTGTTCTTTCATTGCTCCATGATTAAGAGTTCTAATTCACTCCCTGAAGTTGAAATCCCTCTCCCTTCACCTGTGCAGTTTCCATACTGGGCCTGGGGGTTCACTTCCTTTTGTCACTCTCAGGAACTCTGAGTGCTAGTTCACGTTTGCACACATCTGCAAACAGATTCAGCTCCAACCAGTTTTGGTTTTTAACATCCCTCTGCCATCCGTGGAATTAAGCAACAATAACAGCAGCGAGTGCCACTTTCAGTGTTGGAACCCCGGTTAACCATAAGTCTGCCATATATTAGGTGTGATATCAAGGAAAAGTATGAGTCCTCTTGGGTGGCTTTCCTGTGTGTGCAGTGGAAGCAGACATGGACCACTGGAGTGTTGTCAAGACAACTCATGTAGAGCATCTGGCTGTGCTACCTGCTTCTTGGTAGGAGCTTCTTTCCACAATCTGCCAACCTCTTCCCTCATTTTCCAGTGTGTACTGTGCGACTCTCAATGCTAATCCTGTCCCACTGAATTGAAACAGAAGCCAAATGAAAAAGACCCCGGTTAAGTCTCAAACTCTGGGACAAATGGCTGAGGTGCCTATTTAACACAGCGAGTGATCTGGCCACCAGGTGCTCCCAGCATCCCTCAGCCCCTACTCGTTACAGGGTCCTCCTGGCTGGCACCCCCAAGCCCCATACTCTGAACTCAGTAGCTGCTCTTCCCTATACAATCCAGACATCTAGGTTACCAGCTCCTTTTGGAACTTTGCTCTCTTGGCTGTTGTACCTGGTGTCCTTCCCTCCCCTTCCTGCCTCCCTAATTGTCCATCTCAGTCTTGGTCATGTCCACTCTAGGCTCTCCCAGATGTCCCTGCCTCTACCTACACTCTTCCTTTTATCTACATTAAACTTTCTCTCCCACCACACCTAGGGGCAGTCCTCTCCTCTTCCCCTCCTCTCCCCTCCCCTCCCCTCTCCCTTCCCTACTCTCCCCTCCTCTCCCCTCATCTCTTCTCCCCTCCCCTCCCCTCATCTCCTCTTCTTTATTCATTCAGCCCCAATGACCAAAATGACAACAATCTGATGAACAAAATAACTAATTTGGATCTTGGCTTATATTTCAGAATATAAAATATTCTATAAAGCCATATTAATATAAATGAGAGAAATAATTCTGGCCTTTTAGCCACCAAGGCTGCAAGAATTTTTTATTTTGGGTTATGTAAACTACTTAGACTCAAGCATTTTGTTCAGCAGCTCAAACAGACCAAGACAGACTTGTCAAGTCTTTACGCTCTTCTGAGCCTTCCCTCACCTTGTTATCTATGCTCTCTACAGCTGACATTAGTCATGCTTGTGATATCGCCCAGGAAATGGAACCCCTGAAGGAAACCTAGTGAGTGTCTCAATGAAAAAGGAAATAAAAAGGAAAACATGGCTGCTTCTAGGTATGGTGGAGAAGAAAGCTTATTATAGATAAAAGAGAGGGCGTAGGAAGAGGCAGGGACATCTGGGAGAACCCAAAGTGGACATGGCCAGGCTGAGGAGAATCATGTAGAGAGAGGGGAAGTTAAGGCAGAGGGGAGACAGGGGAACCAGGTGCAGAAGCCAAGAGGTAGAAGCTACAAGAGAGTGAGAAACCAAAATGTCTGGTTTATATAGAGAAGAGCCTCTGGGTAGGGCTGCCCTGGCCTGGAGAGCTCAAGGGATAGGGTGGAGTATGCCAGCCTCACAGGAAAGACTGAGGGATGCTGGGAGAACCTGGCTGCCAGGTTGCCTTTGGTATGTTAAGTAGGCACCTTCGCCCTTTGTCCTGGGTTTGAAACTTACCAGTGTCCACAGTGAACCCCTTTTCTCCAAATTCCTAGTCATAGAAATATTTTGAAATAAGAATTGAGGTTTCTTCCCCAGACGCCCTCTGTTAGTTATTTTTCTTGACAAAATATCAGATAAAAACAATTTAAGAAAGACAGGATTTGAGTGCGTGGTTTGAGAGAACAATCCATCAGGGTACGGAAGGCCTGCTCACAGGAGCATGCAGCAGCTAGTCACACTGCATTCCCTGTCAGGAAGCCGAGAGAGGGATGCTGGTGCCCATTGTTTTCTTTCTGTGCAGTCTGAGTTCTCTGCCCATGAAATGATGCTGCCAGTACTGAGAGGCAGTCTTCTCATCTTAACTAACTCAGGCTAGGAATTTACAGAACACTAGAGGCTGCTCTCCTAGGAAACTCTTAATCCCAGAAGCTGACCATCCATATTAACTATTACAGTCCCTTTCAAACTTGCACACATGTCTTAGAGTGTCTCTCAGTAACAAAGAGTTTAAATAAGTAAAATTTTCTGCTGGAAAAGATCCTGTGCTCACCACTTTCCTTATTGTATTGACAACTCTTATAAAGGAAACATTTAATTGGGGTGGCTCAATTACAGTTTCAGAGGCTTAGTCCGTTATTACCATGGTGCTGGAGAAGGAGCTGAGAGTCCTATATCTTGACTTGCAGGCAACAGGAAGTGGTGTATCTCACTGGGTGTGGCTTGAACTTATAGGAGACCTCAAAGCTCACCCTCACAGTGACATACTTCCTCCAACAAGGCCACACTCCAATAGTGCCACTCCCTTTGGGGGGCATTTTTCTTTCAAACCATCACATCTATAGAGCAAGATCCTGTCCAAAATAAACAGATAAACAAACAAAGCCTGATTCTGGAAGCTTACAACTTTTCATGCAATATAGTGAGAGTTTTACATACATTTGTGGATTTAATATGGCCACTCAGTGATGAATAAATCCTTACTAGCTCCATTAGAACGTTGAGTGTTAAAAATTAGCTGACTTGAGGTTAGTGAGTAGCTGAGAAAGAGTTCGGTCTCATGTCTAATTCAGAACCCCACAAGTTAACCTCCATGCAATGCGTCCTTTAACTACAGAGATTTAAGCAGAAGTGATTTGCATTTAAACACCCCGGCTCATTAGCATCAGTAATTGGATCTGCTTGCATATATATTATGGTAGTTAACAAAATTGAAAACCCCACATGAAGTTCAGCCATACAGATGGCATATCGTCATAAGTTGATGTGTTGATGCGCGCGGGACAAGCACAGCTCCTCCTGATTTTCCTCTGCTGTTAAGTCACAGTCAACCTAGGAGATGTGTGTGACCCCCAAAGAGTGTGGGGTTCTGTTCCAGTAGCAGTGCCAAGCAAACAAGTCTGTAATAGTGGCCAGCTGGGTGTTGTCTGACTCAGTTCAGCTCTGACGTTGGGTACCTACTGACTGAGGGCTCAATCCCAGAGGAACCTGTACCCTCTGGGCTTGGATACCAGTCCCACTGCTGACTGTTTTCCCTGTGTGTGCCTCTGGCTGAGTGACTCTCATAAGGCTCTCTCATCCCCTGGTTTGGGTTTATTCACTCAAGCAGCTCACCGAACCCAGGAAATATTTCTATTTACTGGTTTATCAGGCTGCCACACTTCTACATCGCCTAGTGTGTGTGACCCTCTGGCAGCCTCTGCTGTTTGGCCTGCTGTCAGCTTTCTGACACTTCCTTAGATTTTAAGGCATGCACACAGCTTCTAACAGATAGGTGGGCAAGCCAAATAAGGCTTGTCTATAATAGCCTTGGGCTCTCTGTGGCATTTTTTTTCCTCCAGTGTATAGGGTAAGGACACTGGTATAGGACAAGAGAGGAAGAGGATTTTCTTACAGCCATGCTAAGGCAGTGGGGTATTAGGGTTGGTTTCCTTGAGAAGGGAGTTATAATCCAGGATTATGGTAGAAAACTACATATGCATTATGTGATCATAATATCACTATATATAATGATTTTTCTATCATTTGACATTTACCAAAATGCCCCTCCCCTTTTGGACAGGGCCTCTGCCTCTTCTCTTCCTTTCTGTCTCCATTCTTCCTTAACTGCACCTCTGAGCAGGCTCTGGCATCTAGGAACCCTGTCTGAATTCAATGCTGCAGTCAGTGGAAGTCAATCATGTCTGAGTCCTCACATGGAGACTCAAGGAGCCTTGAGGATACACATGGACCAAGTAGGTCACTTAAAAAAAAAAAAAAAAAAAAGAAAGAAAAAAAAAATCCTTATGTAACAGAAATAGAGGATTAAGCCTACAGACCCAGCCCAATAATCCTCCTCCTCCTGCTGCTGCTGCTGCTGCTGCTCCTGCTGTTGTTGCTGCTGCAGATTCCAACCAGGACAATTCTGAGAACTGTAGGATAAGTCATGACCTTTCACCTTCTGACTGAACTTCAGCAAATTCCACATGAATTGGTTTTATTTGTGCCTGTGAGACGTGGAAGCCAAAACAATGAAACTGTAGACACCCGAGGACATAGCATGAAGAAAGCCACATCTAGCCCACTGCCTTGCCTTTGATGCATGAAGGATTTAAGAAACCACAGAGCGGCTTAGATCCATCAAGACATTGGATAATTAACAATACACAGGCTCCAATGTGGCAGGGATGACTGTCACAACTGTGGCACCAGAAACAAGGCATGCAAGTACCAGAAATGTCAGAGGAAGATGCCACATTTCTGAGTGTCCCAAGGTTAGGCCCAGGGTAAAGAGTCAGAGGTGGGTCCCTTTGCCCATTGTACATCCACATGATTACATTATAGTACATGTTCTCTGTCTCTGTCTCTGTCTCTGTCTCTGTCTCTCTCTCTCTCTCTCTCTCTCTCTCTCTCTCTCTCTCTCTGTGTGTGTGTGTGTGTGTGTGTGTATGAGAGAGAGATAGAAAGAGAGAGAGAGAAATTTGAGAGACAAGTCTTGTGATGACCTAGGAATAAGTGGGAAATGAGAAAGAAGCCTCATACCAGGAAAATGTCTGAATTTATTAGGCAATAATAACTTGTATGATTATTTTTCTTTGATCTTTACACCTTGGCATTTTCAGAAAATACAGTTATTTTTCTTTATATTTGTGAAGGAGTTGAGCCAGGTAAATAGTTCAAGATCAAAGTGCTGGACAATCAGAGAATAGGGTCTCCAAACCTGGGTGCTCTGGTCTCTGCCCCAGCCCTGTGTAAGAACCCCATGAAAATTATGCCTTGAATAAAATTATGTTTCCTTTTATCAAGTAATTGGGCTTATATAATCATGATTTCCCTTGCTGCCCTGGTTGTTGGAAGTCTGAGTCAAATTTATTAGTTTATTCCACTGACAATATTAATCTAGGTGGTTAATGTGTTTGACATATTTTCTTCTGAAACAGCTTAGTGTTTCTATCTTTTTAAAAATTGCCTCTGAGCTGCTGCCTTTCCTTTGTTGTAGCCACTTTAATACCCTTTGAAAGCATATAAATTTCCTCTTTAAATTAGTAAAATTAGAAATCTAGGAGTTCAGACTATTACCTTGCAGAGGGTAAATTGGTTTGATTATTCCCCAAAGGGAAAACTAAGAAAACCCAAACCAAATGGAAAGTATCACATAAACTGCCACCCCGAAAATAGTCAAGATCTTTTTCTGAGTTCTTGATATTCAAACATAATAATCCATTTTAATCACCAGAAAATAATTGAGAGAAATTTAGCATGGTTTAGAAACAAACAAACAAACAAACAAACAAAACCACCTAGTGGTGGCACACAGGAAATATTATCCAATAGTCTAAAATGAACAGAAACATAAACCAATATACTCAGCTTTCTGTCACTCTGACAAAATACCTGAGCTAGTCAACTTATGAAAAAGAAAGGTTTATCTTAACCCTCAGATCTGGAGTTTTTGGTCTCTGTCATTTTGGGGCCTGAGGCAGGGCATTTGCTGAGGTAATCAGCTTCACATGGCGGGCATAAAGGATAACTCACATCATGTCAGCTTCCAAAGAACAGGAGTGGTGGGAAGGAAGTGAGGCCACACGCTCCTCAAAGACGTGTTCCCAAGCCTCCCTTCCTTTTCCTAAGCTCCACCTCCTGAAGTTCTGTTCTTCCCTAGTAGTCCTACACGTAGAAAAAGTTAAAAATGTCCTTAACATTCCTTCTGGGAGAGGTTCTTATGCAGACCAAATAGTCATAAAATGTCAGGCAACTGGAATCTAAAGGAGGAAGCTATGTTAAAGAATTAGAGGCAAGTTGTCCATCTGGGTGTTCTCAGCGGAGCTATGAGCTGCATTTTTACACACCCCCTCCATGTGGACTCCCACAAGGGTGGCCTTCCAGAGTGCCAGACTCACAGCTGAAGGCTGGGACAGAGGTGAGGCACAGTGCCATTGTTTGTAATTCTAGCACTTGGGAGGCTGAGGCAGGAGGTTTGCCAGTCTGTGCCACGTGGCAAAATCTTGTGACAAAATAAGCAAACAGCTGTGGCAAAACCAAACACTAACTAGCAGAAATGCTGGGGACAGAATTAAAATTGGTCACCCAAAGGTAACAAAGGACAGGCAAGTCTTGCTGCCAGAGGCATGGGCAACAGAGGCCTGTCCTTCCAACATTTCCCAAAAACAACAGAAGAGGGAGCTCCAGAAAGATTAAAAATGATGAAAACCCGAGGCCAGCCTGGTGCAGAAAGAGAAAAGAGACAAAGGGGTGGAAAATAAACCACAGAGAAGTTTCAAAGTCAAATACTACCCCAAATTAACATCAGGAAAAAAGAGAGCGAAAAGCAAATACTTCTGGACAATGAAAGTGTGCCACAGGATAGGGCTCTACATTGCGACATGCTTGTTGGAAACCATCAGGAGCAATGAAAAACAGACAGCCAGAAAGGCAGCTAAACATGAGCAAAGGCAAGAGCAAGGTGAAACAATTCAAGGAAGGCTTCAAAATAGAAGAAAGAAATGTAGGAAGAGTTTCTGGCCCAGCCTAACTCTGAGACCTGGACTAGCAGTTGTAAGTATTCCCAAGGCCGGCATTCACCTGGGATGGAGTAGAGCTGCTGCTATGGCCCTGGGTGTGGCTATGCAAACACGGGCCCATCTGCCCTCTTCAAGAAAGTGCTCACACAAGATCCCTTCCCTTTTCTCCTTCACTTCCCCACATCTCTGCTTCCCTGCTAATAAAGTCTAGTGTGGTATTCCCAGTGTTGAGATCCTATTCACACTCAAAAAACCAACAGCAGTCCCAAATAAGCCACTCTCAGCTGCTTGGTCCCAAACAATCACACAAAGTCTTATGTTAATTAATTGCTGTTTGTCTTATGGCACATGCTCATTATCAGCTGGCTCTTTCAACTTAACCCATTTCAATTAATCTATGTCTTGCCACATAGCTTGTGGCTTACCTGTACTTTTAAACATCTTCCTTTCTCAGTGGGAGTTCACAGTGTCTCTGCTTGACCCCACGCTTCTCCTTTATCTGTGCTTGAACTTCTTGCCTATCTATAAGCTGGCTTCTCATAGGCCAAACTGTTCTTTTGTTATCCAGTGATAATTCAGAGCATACAGAAAGACAACCCACATCAAAGAAATGAAGGAAATGACAACTCCAGATGATGCGTAAAAGCAAGTAAACGAAACAAATAATAATGCCAGGGAATAAGTAGAAGAGAAAGTTGAATAGCAAAAAAAAGTACAGAATGTGATAAAACTGTCACAAATATTGGGGGGAGAGAGGAGAAGAAGGAAAAGGGTGGAAAGGAGAGAAGGAAGAGGAAGAAGAAGAAGAGGAAGAGGAAGAAGAAGAAGAAGAAGAAGAAGAAGAAGAAGAAGAAGAAGAAGAAGAAGAAGAAGAAGAAGAAAAAGAAAGATGACATGACAACAATGCAAACCTAAACTACCCGGAGAGATGGCTCAGTGGTTAAGGGAACTGACTGTTCTTCCAGAGGACCTGAGTTCAATTCCCAGCATCCAAATGGCAGCTAACAACTGTCTCTAATTCCAAGATCTGATACCCTAACACAGTTATACATGCAGGCAAAACACCAATTCATATAAAATAAAAAAAAAATGAGGCTGGAGAGATAGTTCAGAGGTTAAGAACACTGACTATTCTTCTGGAGAATCTGAGTTCAATTTCCAACAGCCACATGGTGGCTTACAACCATCTGGAATGACATCTGGTGCCCTCTTCTGTATACTGTATACATAACAAATAAATATTTAAAAAACAAAACAAAACAGTGCTTCCTACTCTTGTAGAGGACCAGAGTTTTCATTCCCCAGAATACACATTTTATGCATATAACTTCAGCTCCATGGAATTTGATACTCTCTTCTGGAGTCTGTAGACATCCACATGTGTATCCCTCACACACTTATCAATGTAGGCTATGAAGAGGTCTCCAAAGAAGAAAGTGACAAGAGAATATGAGAACTTTCCTTAAATTAAAAAAAAACTAAAATGAATAAAATATTAAAAGAGTGTGTCATAGCTGTAGAGTGTTTACCCAGAAAGACTCATTCTAGTAAAGATAAGGCACATTCCTGTCAGCAGTGAGGAATGGATAGTGAGGAATCTGCTGGCCATAATATGACAGATGAAGACTTAAAGGTTTGGGACTGTGAATAAATAAAGAGATGAGACATTTGATACATATTGCAATTAGAATTTTGAAGCTACTGTGTAAATGAAATAAGGCCATCTCAAAAGGGACACTTACTATGAGGTTCCACCTCTGAAAGATAATCTACACCATTCGAAGCCACAGGCACAAGAAGTAGTGATATGGGATGTCTTTCTGTATGCTGTGAATATACTTTATTACCATTTGTTAATAAAGATGCTATTTTGACCTATGGCAAGGCTGCTTAGAGGCTGTTGGGAAATCCAAGCAGAGTTAAAGATGAAGAGGGGTGGAGTCAAAGAGAAGCTGCAGGCTGCTGCCCAGAAAGCAAGATGTAATGGGACACAGGTAAAGCCACAGAAAACATGGAAATACATTAGATTAATAGAAATGGGTTAAGTTATAAGAGCTAGTTGGTAATGAACCTGAGTCATAGGCCAAACAGTTTGTAGTTAATATAAGCCTCCAAATAATTATTTTATCTGTAGGACTGAGTGCGGGGCAGCCTTGTCCAGACCAAAGTGCTTGGACAGGACAGAAAAACTTCAGACTACAAGTATGTTGATGGCTACCAAGGCTTTCGGGAAAAGGAGACTCAGGACTTCATATCAGTGGAAGATGTCAGAGAAAGAGAGAGAATGACAGATGGTGAAGGTGAGTGACCAGTAATGAGAATGCACTTAATGCCAATGACCTACTCTCTTTAAAATGGTAAATATCATGGTGTGTTTGTTTTTAAATGTAATTAAAAGGGACATGAGCAAATGCCATTTTTAAATGACGGTAACAACATTAAAGCATCTTAGTGATCAGACCCTGAAGACAAACACAGAAGGACTTGGGTTACATATGGCAGCTAGAGGTTGCTGTGATAAAGATATAGGAAAGGAAGCTTCAAAGAGGGAAAGTATTGAAGTAGATGGAGCTAATAGGGCTTGAGTTTAAAATAGCTCATATGTTTATGAATTTGATTTGTGCACTTCTCTCTCTCTCTCTCTCTCTCTCTCTCTCTCTCTCTCTCTCTCTCTCTCTCTCTGCTATTTTGAAATAAAAAGGTGAAAAACAATAAATGCTTGTTAGGACTATGGTTGGAGCCAGACACTCACAGTGGAATTAATTATAACTCTCCATGATTTGTTGTATCCATGCTGTAAGTCTTCATTGCCGAGGTGAACGTTTCATTCTTGCTCATCTATTTGACTTTACTCTCATGGCTTCATTCAGCTGTGGATTACTGTAGTCAGAAGTTTCTGTTCCACCAGAAACTTTCAAATACCTGGCAGCTACTTCCCAAATAACTAACTTGTAGGCTTAATATTATGGTAAATGCTGGGCCAGTAGTTCAGACATATTATTGACTAGCTCTTACACTTAAATTGACTCATAATTCTATCATTGTTTAGTCATGTGGCCTGGTACATTTTCTTCAGTGAAGCATTCTCATCTTGCCTCCTCTGAGTCTGACTGGTGTATGTGGCTTTGCCTTTCTTCTTTCCAGAATTCTCTTAGTCTGGTAGTCCTGCCTATACTTCCTGCTTGCCTGCTGGCCAATCATCATTTTTATTAAACCAATATGAGTAACAAATTTTTGCCATGTACAAGAGCATTATCCCACTGACTACATCTTAGGGGTCAAGAACACAGTACTTCAGTTTGTGGAAGGATTCTTAGTTCTAAGTCAATGATCTTCTCACTCCTCTGCTCTGGGCAGCCTTCATCCTTCTTACCTTCCCTGACCTAGTGTTTGTGGCTGGGGAAGGACCCTGGGAACCTAGTCTTCGGTGTATGACTGGGGACGACTATGTGAACCCAACTTTTCAGCTCCCTGGTTTCTCTCATTTCCAGCTCAGTTGACCAGCAAGAGTGAATGCTAATACGGAAGGAAAAAAAAAATCACGGGGGGTTTCACCTTATCTTTCTCTCATCTTATATGCTTTACATTTCACAAATGCAGAGAGAAATGAAACAGAGAATTAAAAGGGATGAAAACTGATAAAATTAACCCTGACATTCTCAAAAAATTATAGTGGGTATTGTAGTCATAACATGAGAAGCAAATTGTGTCTGTGTAGTTAATGGAACTCAACATTCTCACTATCCAAGTGTAGTGATTTAAAAGAAAATGTCTCCCAAAGGGAGTGACATATTAGAAGGTGTGGCCTTGTTGGAATAGGCATGGTCTTGTTGGAGGAAGTATGTCACTGTGGAGGTGGGCTTTGAGGTCTCCTATGCTCAAGCTACTCCCAGTGAGTGACACAGTTCACTTCCTGTTGCCTGTGGCTCAAGATACAGAACTCTCAGCTCCTTCTCCAGCACCATGTCTGCCTGCACACTGCCATGTCCTGCCATGATGATAATGAACTAAACCTCTGAACTCTAAGCCACCCTAATTAAATGTTTTCCTTTATAAGAGTTGCCTTGGTCATGGTGTCTCCTCAGAGGAATAGAAACCTGAAGACACTAAGAAAGAAGTCAAGTGTAGACAAAAGGGAGGTTTGCAGTGTACTTGGTGATGTAGGTTAGTACAAGTCAAAGGTCAGCTGCAAAACTGTGATTACATGCTCGGACATACAGGTAGATTCAGAAATATGTAAATTTCAAGATATTTGTATAACTGAGTTAATATAGACATGAGTTTCCTATTGGAAGACCAACAGTATCACCCTTTCAGGCCTAGAACAGTGTAAAACAACAACCTTAAGTTTACTCAAGTGTGGGGAAGAGTAGAATTGTTAAATTGGATCAACATCCAAAGTTCCACCCAAGCTCTCTAGGGCCTGTAGGATGAACTTTGAGATGTGAGGATTTGGACTCTGAAAAGGAAGAAGAAGAGCCTGCGAAGTATGGTGGGTGGAAGATGTAAGAGTAGACCCTACTGTGAGGTTGTGAATCTCGAAACTAACTAACAAGGTTAGCTATGAGGATGAGTAGAGAAAGCTTCAAATGTAGGCACAGACCCAACTGAGTCAAGCAACTCTTTCCCTTGGGGAGAAGAGATAATGACTGAGATGGGTTGGGAGGGGGAAGGGAGTTTGAACAAGGGAATACATGGATAAAAAGTGAGACTTTATTTCATAAAAATAAAAGAAACCCCATCCCTCTGCAGAGAATATAACTGGGTTCAACTTACTCCTATGTTTAGAAATGTTAGGATAGATAAAACCATGTGATGCAGTCAGCCTTCTAGAGAATAGATCTACAGGGAGCAGACAACCATAAATGGAAAATATATTTTATTGTTTCTGAGGGCCAGCACTGAAGCTTGGTGGTAGATAATTTATCTAGCGAATGTGATCTAGGATTCAGTTCACAACAATGAAATTGCTTTTAAAAAAACTGTCTGTACTATGTGCATTTTTATTACCTAAACAATGAAATACATAGCTACTTGCATAGAATTAGCACTGTTCTAAATATATAAGCAATCTAGAGATGGTTAAAGTCTGCATGCAGGAGGATTTCCATAGACTCCAGAGCATACCATTATTTTATGTAAAGCATATGAATGTTTAAGGATGCTGATATCTGTGGGGGCCTGAAAAGTTTATGTTTTAGATAATCAAGTACAAGAAAATAGTGCCCTGGAGACAAAAGTCACATTTGCAAATGAATTTTCCTTTCTGTTAAATCTAACAAACTGCTATTCAAAACATTTTTCCCTGTAATTAAAGCTAAGCCTAAGAATAATTTTCAATTTTACTTCTTTAAAAGGTGTGGGCAAATTTGATGCTTTGTATAATTTTATGATGACATTTTACACCCTCATACATGTATACTTCTACTTTCTTCCAGTTCACTGAGTTTAAACATGAGTAAAGAATACAAATAGTTGCATAAGACACCAAAATGTTGCTGATTGACAGTGAATCTATAAACAACACATGTCTCCCAGTAAAGCAAGTCAGAATTTGAAGTCAAAGATAATATAGATGACTGGTGAGGTGTATCCAATAGTCCACTAAATTGATAGGCCTACTGTGACAGCTCACAACATCATATTCCAGACTGCACCATTCCCAACAGAGATACTAACTGGAAGATAGACACTGCTCTTGTGCATGCTGTCATGAGGAAGATCTCAAAGGCCACTAATAGGGCAGAGGCTTGCTGTTCTGGGAAGCTGCATCAGGTTCCTGCTGATGGCATTTACCAATACTGAATAAAGCTAAACCGAGAGAAACTGGGTGTGGTTGAGCACCCAGAGTGACAAACACCCTTGAAAGAGGAACACCATTGGGGGGTCATTTCTTGATCTCCTCTTGATAAAGGCTAGGGGCACTGCCAACAAACCCACAGTGTGTGGACACCTCCTTACAGGAAGTCATTGGAACCCAACATCATAGGATCACAACTGAAAAGCTACCTTTAAGCTTCTGGTTAATAGACATCACAGTATATGACTAAATTTTCATTCAGAAAGAGAAATATTTTTCTCATCAAAAGGAAGTAGGAAAAGCCTGGGCAGGTGTGTGGTCTGTGTTTGTTTCCTGCTTCCATTTCTGTGTTGGTGCTGTGTTGGGACGAGAGAGGATGGCCAAGAAAAAAAAAAAATCAAGAGAAAGAGGAACTAGAGAAACAATGTGTATTTGTTCAGTTACCCCTCCCACTCCGAAAGAGTAAAGTGCTGACTTTTGTGATGATTAAAAAAAAAAAAAAATACTGCCAGGAAAGAAATTTATTCATAGGGCTTTTTGGTAACTGGTGGGTTTAAATTCTAAAAGCCATATTGAGATATCTGTAAAACTAAGCTTAAGATTGACTTGAACTAAACATTTCACTTACATCTCCTTTATTAAAATACTAACCACACACACACACACACACACACACACACACACACACTGTAAAAGGGGATATTACAGGGAAAACTTTAAATCTGAACACGTGGCTAACAGCTTCTTTATCAGAACTGCATGCTTCTGATTTCTAGAATTTTATCCTTTGTATGTAGAGGGAACAGGAGCCCCGGCACAGAAGAGGAGGTCAGAGGACAATTAGGAGTGTCAACTCTCTCTTTCCACCATGTGGGTACCAGGGATTGAACTCAGGATGTGAGACTTGCTCAGCAAGCCCCTTCCCACATTGATCCTTCTTGTCAGCCCTGCTTCTGATTTCTAACATCTATAGAAGAACAACAAAAAGCCTTTAAAATGCAATGCAAAAATCAGAGGTATCCAATGCATTATATTTGGGTTCTTTAATATTTAAGGCCAAGACACTTGGGATCATTTGGGATTCTGTTCAGTATCTGTCCCCTCCTCACACTAAAAGTGAATTTTACTCTTCTATACAGTTAATGCTGTTCTACCCTCAAGACTTGCTTGGACTAATGAAATATCAGTGATCGTGGCCTTGGCAGAGCCCCAGAATGCACCTATGTCATTTATTTTCCTAGTCCAAGAGAAGATATGGTGGAGTTGACTCAAGTTTAAGCTCAAATAAACACAGGTAGAACTCACAGAACGCCATATCCAGTTGAATCTAAGCCTGTGGCCAGAAGTAGGGCTTCTTGTCTTCACGCAGCCTAGATTAGCTAAGCGCAGTGTGCCTGAGCACTGGAGAATTAGAGAAGGCACCAAGGTGTGGTAGTTTGTTACGTGGCCTCCTAATATCTCCAGCAGGTATTGATCACAGAGACACTATGCTTTCTCTTTTTCATATTTAAATACACTCCCGAATTCAAAACAGAATGTTGGCATGCATTGCCTCAATGTCAATGTTCTTCTCATAGAGTTAATGGCCATTTAGCCTTTGATTTGAGTTGCTGACCAAAGTACATGTTTGATAAACATGGTAGTGGCTGTGTGGGGGCAGATATTTAAAGGGATTCAAGTCTATAAGGTGTAGAGATAAATTTCTAGTCACTTCAGAATGTTTCCAGTCATTTAAGTGAGTGTGGCCCTGATGAAGAAGATGGTTTAATTGTACGTGGACTTTGAGACAGAGTAAGCTTTAGTTGGAAAGCAACTGTCTTGCTGCATCCTGGGAAACAGTTGAGTGTCTTGGCTCTATCAGTCTTTGCCTTTGGAGACATTGCTCATACCTGCCTTTGTAGGTTAGGGATGGAGCAATGTGACAAAGCAGCACATAGGATGGGGACTGATGAGCTCCTTGAAGATAGCTTATCAATTCATGGCAACCTCATTTACACAAAATGAGGACTAATTCAATTACATCTTAATTGTGACCTCCCCCAACTTAATTGGATTTCAACATTTAGGTCAGTGGTTGGAGAGCAAAGTTCATTTCTTTTAGAAAGATTTTATTATTTTCAAGTGGATTTCCTTCTGGGCTAGGAGATAACTGTCAGTAAAGCGCTTGCTGTATAATTGTGGAATCCTGATTCAGTCCCCAGAACTCAGCTCTATGAAAAGTATGGGAGTAGTGGCATGTGCTTGTGATCCTGGTCCCTGAGTAGCAGAGACAGGCAGAACCCTGGGGTTCACTAACCAGCCAGCCTAACCAAACACACAAACCCAGGACAAACGAAAGACCTTGTCTCAAAAAACAAGCTGAATAGTATCCTGAGATATGGAAATCAAGATTGACCTCTGCCCCACACACCCATGTGCACTAACATGCACTTGTATTAACACACATGCACACACTAATAACCCCTCTACACAGGAAGAGTGGCAGACAGATTCATCAAGTGAAACTGTTAGATTTTTAACAAATGCATGGACAGAAATCCAATGGGCTTGGGAAGGCTGCTATGTGTATGGCGGTGAATCTAGCTGCCCCTAGTGAGTTTGCACATGGAGACAGATGGGAAAAGAAGGTCATGTAAAAAGTTAACAAATGTTTGGGTTTTAAATGAAAAAAAAGGTCACATGACTATTCCTAAAGTATGGGGGAGATTTTTATTGTAGATCAAGGGAGAGAGCAAGCAGGAGAGAAGAGTCCAGGCTGAACATGGCTGGCAGACTAAACTGGACCAGGAGAGGCAAGAGAAAAGAACCACAGACCAAGATGGGTGGCAGGGCTAAGAGGCCAGGAGAGCAGTGTAGCCACAATGCAGAATGGCCGAGTTATGTAGGGATCAGGCTTGAGGAAGAGAAGCGGAAGCCCCGCCCCCTGCAGGAAGACGTTTAGAGCGGGGTGGGGGGGGTGGGGGCAGAGGTGGGGATCCGGGGTACTGAGTGAGGCTTGACCTAGGTTTGAGAATTATTTTTGCTTCCTGAGGATTCACAGAACAAAATGAGCCCGAGAAATGGTAGCCTGAAGTTGAGACTCAGAAGAATCTGAGAATGTTAAAATTTAAAATCACTTGAGGGGCTAGCACAAGCTACTACTACAGAGATGGAAACCCACAAAAAGCCAGGAACCTGCCTGACCTGACACTATACAGCCAGGAACTCAGGACCAGTGTCTATCTGGACTCTTCCATTCCTAATGCTAGGTACTTCCTAGATTTGAAGATTTGAGACACTTCTGGTTGGAAATTACTGATTTATGTTTGTGCATAGTCTTGCTGATCCACAGAGACAAAACAGCTCCGTTTGCTTTGCTATGACTTCAGGAGCCTGCTGGCATTCTAGTTAAAATAAGCATTGGTGGCTGGAGAGATGGCTCATCAGTGAAAGGTGTCTACTGCTCATCTAGAGGGCTGGAGTTTGGCTCCAAGTAACCATGTTTAGTGGTTCACACTGCCTATAATTCCAGGGAATCCTATACCCTCTTCTGGGCTCTGCAGACACCTGCACATACACAAACACATGCACACACAAGTATAAATAAGTAAATAAATAAGTGTATATTAGAGTTCAAAATCCAGGTCTGGAATGCTGGAGAAGAAAAAGATGACGTGTAGCTTGGAAGGAGATAGCCCAGCTGACCACACAGGAGAAAGGCCAGGGCTCTGGGGAGATAACAAGGCAGGCATCGGAAGTAGCTTCCTGCTGGCTCCCCCGAGAAGCATGGCACACAACACACTGCTGCCCTTTCCCCTGTTAACCTTTCCAACCTCTGGGGAGCTATGCTTTTATATTCATTCTAGTAGCCAATGTGTGTAATTGCAGCAGGCTGAATTAGGGTAAGGACAGCTTCTGAGAAAGCCTCTGCCTGTTCTAGGAAGGAGTCTGCCCCAGGGTGGGTAAGAGGAGGGCAATGGCTGGACTGACAGGACCAGGTGGTAGAGGCAATCCTTTGCCCTCAATCCTCAGCTCAATCGACACCATTCAGAGTAGAAGGGTGAACTTTGCTTCCCTTAGTTACCTGTAAAAGATAAAGTCTGACTTCGTGCTCAAATTGTCTTGCAATATAGATTTCTTTCCTCCCAGAACCAAAAAAATTAATGTGGTTTAGATTTGAGGGGAGAGGCATAGCTGGCCATCAGAACAACATGTAGAAACCCATTAATGATATTTCAGGGCGCTTTCCCAGACCATCATCTTGTACCAAAGCCCCCGCCAAGGATCTATTCTGACAGAGCTGCCCTGGTTACCCCTTGTGAGAACATACCTGTCAGGGCACTGTGGTTGTCTGAGTCAAGAGAGTATGCCAGTGGCTCCTGTCAGGTGATAGTTACATAAGCATCCTACCAGCACCCGAGTGGAAACAATGTCCTAACACTGATGAGAGAAGAGAACATGCCAGGGGCAGCATGGGACACACACACACACACACACACACACACACACACACACACACACACTAGCCTGTTGGAAATATTCTCCACTATAGTGATTTTTATTTTATTTTTAGTTTTGCACTGTCAGAAGAAATAGAAAAGTCTCCTTCATCTGTTAGACTTGGGGTGTCCCACTTCAGTCTTTGCTAAGCTGGGGAGGGGGTGCTTATTTTTATCATTGTTTTATTTTTTATTTTCATTTCGACTGGCAAGTGTTTTGTTCGCTTTTCTCAGTGAAGCGAGAATAGACTGATTGGCCCTCTGGGTGTCCAGGAATGAAAGGTCATGCATCCACTCTGCAAACACATCCACTGGGGCGGAGAGAACCCAGACAGCCTGTGACCTGAAAACACCCCTCCCGCAGTGCCCTCCACATGCTCTCCTCGCAAGATGGAGAGGCCTGGGGACTGGCTCCTAAGGCCATGTAAGATGGCTAGGACATGGGCTGGGCTCTTAAATCACACAGATAGAGAGCACAGTAAGAGTGAGTTCATTAATGCGCCTGGAAGAAAACGCTGAGACAAGGCAGAGGCAGAAAGCGTTGGAAAGTGGATGGCAGTGAGGGAGGGGCATTGGTTTCTGGCTTTGAGAGCTCTTTTTACTTGGAAAATAGCTAGAGCACAAGAATATGGGACCGGGGGCTGGAAAGACAGCCTAGTAGAGAACACTTGTTGCTTTTATGGAGGGCTGGTATTTCGTACCTAACACCCATGCTGGGCAGTTCATGACTACCTATAACTCTATCCAAAGCTATCTCCATGCCAACAGAAGAATTCTAAACTTCTTTTCAAAACATTGGTTGAAGCAAGACTATCCCCCCAACTCACATAGACACGGGGTGGGGGCTCCAAAATGAGAAAATAGTAAGTTTCACCATCTCATGATGGTGTTTCCACGTGTGTGTGTGTGTGTGTGTGTGTGTGTGTGTGTGTGTACATATAAGCATGAGTGCCTTCACTGATGTCTGTGCATATGGAGGTCAGAGGCCAATATCAGGTTCTTCCTTCATTCTCCACCATCTATTTTGAGACATGGGCTCTCACTGAACCTGGCACTTGCCCGTTTAGCTATACTGGAGGACCAGGAAACCCCAGACATCTTCCTGTCTCCACCTCCCCAGCACTGCTGCTGGACTCACAGCCAGCACTTTCCCACTGATCCATCTTCTAACCCCTCATGTAATGTGTTTTAGAGATGTCTGGTCTAAAGGAAATTATAAATGGCATACCAAGGCAAAAGGAAGTACAAGTGTTCTTCCTCAAGGACAAGGTAGCTAAGATAACAGAATTAGTACTTAGTCTGGGTCCCCTTGCTCTCCCCAGGGATGAGGGAAATTAAAAGATGAAAGGCTGTGAAATGAACTAGCTTCTCACTTCATTATTCCCGAGAAACCAAAAAGGAATAAATTCACCATATGGATGAAGTCCCTGAGCCACTGCACTGAAACACCCTGTGGGAAACCTTGAGGAAGTCTCAACTTGACCAATCTTGAGGAGAAAAAAGTTGGTACAACAGTAGTATAATACTGGACTGGCATACCCATCCACCCTCCACCCCCATGTGCCTAGGAGACCCCACAAATCAGGCTTTGGTTGATGTAGTCTGGTGCACAAACCTAAGATAAATTTGAGGAGGCACTCACTTAGCCTGATTCTGTGGCATAGAGACCAGAGAGATACATCTCCAAGAGTCCTGGCTAAGGTGAAAATTCTGCACGAAGGGCATGCCAAAAGAACAAGGAAGACTTGTAGCATTAGAGAAATCAGTATGAACTTGTGTGTGAATAGAGGTAAAAGCCTCACAGAAATGGAATTTTGAAAAGAGAACAACATGCTTGTTAACACAATCAGCAAAAGCTAAGCTGAAGGACTCTTAAAAAGAAGTAGAGCATGAATGAGAATGAGAAAATGGAAGACTTTTTCTTGAGAAGAACACTTAGATTTCTTCTTGATACCTATTTGAAATACATTGAATGTACCACCATTGCATCCTGAGAAGCCTGTCAGTCACAAAGAGAAAAATGAGAGAATATTTTCTTCTTTCCCTACACCTTTTATAGGGCCATAGATTTCTTGAAGAGTCTGATCATGCCATAGTTACTTATGGCTAAGGGTTTAGGCTGCAGAAACAAAATGGGTAAAGGAGGAAGAGATGGAAGAATGAGACTAGGACTGGGAAGATGTACTAGGGAAAATAACGGCTTTGATAGTGGATATTTTTGTGTGTCCTGTAAATACCGTTGGATAATAAAGGAATTGGTTTTTTTTGCATTTCAAAGAAGATTTATTTTCTATATCAGTTTTATATGGTGATGGACCAATTCAAGAGTCATATATGTAAATATTCTTAAACATTTTGTAAATTTAACACTTAATACAGCAATTATTTTCAGTATATCATTGTTTTGGCCTATGGCAGAGCGGCTTAGAAGCAGAAGGGAAATCCAAGCATAGACACAAGAGAAGAAGGCCAGAGTGAAGAGAGATGTGATCCAGCTGCCCGAGAAGCAATATGTAATGGAACACAGGTAAAACACTAGCCATGTGGCAGGACAGATTAATAGAAGTGGGTTGAGTTAAGATGCAAGAGCTAGCTAACAATAAGCCTGAGCCATAGGCCATATAGCATGTAACTAATATAAGCCTTTCTGTGATTATTTGGGGCTAGGCAGCAGCGAGGCTGTGAGTGGGTCCAAACCTCAGGGCTAGGCCAGCATGGACAGGACAGAAACTTATTACTACACTGCTTATGAAATTCATAAGCCCCTTCAAAAGGGACATACCATTAATTTGTTTATTTCATTATTAATTATCATAAACACCAAATCTCAAACTGCTAATTCACAAGTATCTTTTCTAACAGGAGAGTGGCTTTTTCAGATAGAGATGAATCAAATGAATATTCAGTAGAGTAAGTGAAAAAATGTAAGCTAACATAAGCCATTTACATCAGTGGATTGTAACAAATGCCACCTCAGAGTCCTCAGAGGTTCTATATAAATAAACACTGCAAGTCACTGCCAAGTCACAGTCTGTCGTCTCTGAGAATATATGGCAAAGAGGATGTATGTTGGGTAAATGATAACACAGCATTTCTGGGGTGGGAGTGCAGATAAATTGGCAAGCATATTAGTGATAATCAGCAACAGACTTCACATTTAGAAGCGGAGATGTCATTTAGCAGGACAAACTAACTTTCTGTTCTTTCATGCCATTGGTGCACAATGGAAGCTTCAGCTTACAGGAATAGACTAATAGTGAACCTATAATTGGTCAAAGAAGTCATAGATAACTGTGTGTTCTGGGAAGAGCAGTGCAAGCCCACAAAGAGGCCAGCAGTATATGCAGATGTCCAGGGGATGAACTCAAGAAGTTCTTCCATCTATTTGATAACTTTCCTGGAGCTGCTTGCTGTATTAGGGACTTGGTGAGTTTAGCACATTGTCATGGCTGATGGGTGGTACTTCCCAGGCACAATGGTTACAGCTAATGCTGTAGTGAAGCAAAGAAAAGCTGAGAGTTAAAGCTTATGGATTTAAGATTTTGTTAAATTTGTCATCAGCAAACAAGATGGTATTTTTTTTTCCACATATTAAGATATGTTCCCTATAATATGCATGGATACCTATCGTAAGTAAATAGTACAGAGACTGAACCTTTTTAATGAGAAACACAGGTTGATTAAGTATGTTGAAATAATATAACACAAGGAATGAACACAGGAAAGTCCGATACTTCTGAATGCCCATGATGTTTAAATAATTCAAAAGGATTATATGAAAGGGAAAGGCATGTGTTCTCTGTAGTACTTGAGGAAAGAATGGGATAGTTGAATGCATGTTTCAAGAAAAATACTGACTTAGCTCAAATAATTTTTTTTAACTGCTAATTGGTGATAATACATGTGCTTAGGAACTATGGAACACTCTCCATTTCCAAGCATAGTATCAACTGGATAACACAATCACTAAAATAATGTTTTACAGGATATACACAGACTTTGTTCAAACTGAATATATATTAAAGTACATGGGGCTGAAAGAACTTTGGGTAGAGAGAGTAGTTGGAAGCCTGGCCTTTCACCTCCTTCATGAAAAAAAGAGAAACAATCAATAAGATTCTTTCAAATAAAAAAGTTTGATTCTAATGTACCCTAGAAATTTAAAATTAATGTTTATGATTCTTATCTAAGGATAAGATATGACTCAGCAACTAACGAAGTCCCAGGTTTCTATGGCTCATACTGCACATAGAGTGTTTTGAGATCTACAGCCAAGAGCAGACACCCAACATCTGCTCCAGCCTCCTGTCTCATAGATATGCAAACCACACACACACACACACACACACATACACACACACACACAGAGTATGTTGTGCACTAAAGTTCATGAGACTTTTCTTTTTTTTTTTTTTTGGAAGATACTCACAGGCTCACTTAACCATGAGATATGGGGAGGGCCAAAGAGAATAAATTTTTCCATTTACTCATAGTAGAAAAGCTATTTGGGCATAAATGTGTGACTATTCATGTATGTGCAGTTGCGCATGTGTTGGGGGGCGGGGTCACCCATCAGGCACCATCACTTCCTTTTTGAGACAACCTCTCTGGGGCCGGAAGCTCTCTAAGCCAACTAGACAGTTCTGGCCAGTGGGACAGGGATCTTACCTGTCTCTACCCCAGCACTTGGGTTACATGCGCTGACACTCCTGGGTTTTTATGTGAGTTTTAAGGATCAAGCTCAGGTCTTCTTGCTTGTGTGGCAGGCACTTCACAGACTATCTTCCCCAACTGCTGAGAATAAGTTTTAATGAGCAATAACAAAGGATGATTAAATTATAAATACATTCAAACTTTCACAGAGCGAAACAAAAGAACTTGAAAAGCCCCACTGCTTCCTCTGCTGGGGCTGGCACCATACCTGCTATGGATGTTCTCTGTAGCCCTGAGAGGAAACTTCTCCTTTCTATGCTTCTATCTCTATATAACAAGAACAATATTTCTGTACTTCATGATTATCAATCCTTGCCATGATACAAATGCAATTTACTATAACACTCCAATAACCGTAAGAATGGAATGGATAGTGTTCTTTGAACAAGTTCCCTGTGTGTTGGATATGTCTTTTGTTATTATTTTAATATCCTGTGAGCTATCTTCCATGTTTCCTAAAGATGTTGTTCAAAGTTCTTGTCCTATTCCTTGTCACACAGGCAGACAGAGTCACAAGACCCACAGGGAGTGTTCTGAGGACACCCAGAGACAGACAGTCACAGGTCCTAACCTATACCTTGCCATTTGTCTGTCCTTCTCTCCAGCTGGCTCTCACTTGTGTTCCAATCACTCTACACTGTATCGGCAAGGAGAACAGAGAGTGTAGGACTACTTGGGACATAAATGTAGAGACTCTTAACAGTCTAGTAGTCAAAAATAGCTCTAGTTCACTGGTCTGTCCCCATGAGGAGGTCACATGAGAGAGACTGGGCACATAATCCAGGGGTTCTGAATCACAGGCAGCCCAGATGTTCTAGGCACTGGAGGTCTGTGAGCAGATGGTTGTGTAGTAAGTATGGCATCCAGGAATGTGGCACAGGTCTACTTGCACACAGTTAGGGGAAGTCCCTTCAGCAGGAAGTGATTGTGACTTGGAAAATCTGGAGGCACAGGTCAGGGAGAGTATGGGGCAGAGACATCCCAGGACGCTGCCTGCCAGTCATGTCTTTCTGGGGAAAGGGGTGTGTGTGTGTGTGTGACATGACAGTCACAGAAGAGTGGAGAAGAGTCCTAGTGACATGAGGAATGGGTGCATGTACCTACATTTAACATATGCACCCAATGCTTGCCAACATAACCAGAAAGGTCTACCAAAGACCTTGCAAGATTCAAAGGCAGAATTTGTAGTGACTTCTCTTAAGGAAATCCTACATTCAGGGTATTTTGGGGGAGGTGAAGCATAAAATTATACAACAACTAAGAACAAAACAACAAGACACTACACCATAAAGACTTAAAATGCAGATTTTAGATGGAGTAGAGTTCAAAAGTGGGTGTAAATTATTGAGCATGTTTTCATGAGTAATTTATATTGTGGATGAAAATTGTCCCTCTTAAACAATTCCAGTGACTTCTGCCCCCATAAAAATAGCTCATATTTAATTGTTAAGATGCCTTTTCCTTTGGGCAAACAGTATTAGAAAGCAGTATTAACCTGTAATTCCAGCCTCCAGAGAGGCTGTGTCAGAAGGATCACTTGAGTCTAGTAATTCCTGGCAAGCCTAGGCATCATGACAACATCCTATAAAAAAATAAAAAATAAATTAACTCTAGGACTGAGGAGATCTAATTCCATAAGGCTCTTTCTTCAAAGGTGTGACAACCCGACTTTAGCCCCCAGAACCCACTTCAAAATGCCAGGAACGATGGTACACACTTGTTTTTTTATTTATTTATAAAATAAACTCTTTTTTATCCATGTATACCCTTGCTTCCCCTCCCTTCTGTCTTCCTTCCTCCCAATCCCTGTGAGTCAGCCTTCAGCCTCCCTCCTCCCCATTCTCCCATCCCCTCTCCCAAAAGGACAGGAAGTCCCAAGGTGGGTCAGCTCAGCTTCCACTCCAGGTAAATCCTATTTCCTCATCCTAATACCAAGATTGAATTAGGTATTCCTCTGAAGGTAATGGGCTCTGAGGTACTAACCCATTCTCCAAAACACAATCTGATCCCACCCCTCGAGACTCCACATACTGCCCATGTCAATCAACAGTTGCCTACTCTTGGAGGGCCTAGCTCCTTTTCCCGATGGTTCCACAGTGGCTGTAATTGATCCAGTGAGAAGGCTGGGAAAGTGGAGATAGGCAGATACCTGCAGCCTGATGACCAGGAAGCTTTTTCCTAACTGATGAGAGAAAAACAAGTGGACAGCCACTTGAGTAAGGACACTCAGAGTGTCCTCTGTTCTCCACATGCACCTGGAGACACACACATACACCATAAACACCTCTCTCTCTCTCTCTCTCTCTCTCTCTCTCTCTCACACACACACACACACACACACACACACACACACACACACATACCTACACACACCAAACCCACCATCCTCCTCTTCAGCAAAAAGATCCTTTTGAGGAAAAGTTGCTAGCTACTTTTATATATATATATAAAATTGAGGCATGCTGAAGTCTTTTGAAATGATTAGGGCAACACTTTTAATATTGACATTCTGTCCCTTGTAATTTCAAATGATAGCTCAGCATCAGACTGCAGCCCTGCTTTTGGGCATTTAGGAATAAAAACTAAAGGCATCTAAGCAGTGTGGAAGTTTGGAACTGAGTTGTCAAAGCAGGGAAACAGGACATCACCATGTATAGAGTCTCAGTGTGTAGGACCTGCATCCCACTCTAGGATAAAGTATAATAGACTTCTCACACTTTGCAGCATGCTGATGAACAGGACAACACCAGTTTCATAGAGTGCTTCCTGCTCATGTATTCCCTGAACACACTGGTTTACTCCAGACCAGGTAGGAAATACAATTTCTCACATAATGACTCTCATTTTGAAATTCATCCCCCAAAATTGACTCATTTAGAAGGATATTCCTCTTCCATCATGAAAATGGGATGTAGGGAGGATTCAGTGTTTTCTTTCCTCAAGGAAAGAACAAATCGTAATGTTTCTAGGAGCATAACACTAACTGACCAGGAGGGGACAGGGCAAGTTTGCCTGGGATTGCTGGAAAAAAAAAAAGCAACCCTCATCCAGCCAAATGGGTCTAACCTCTCCCTTTTGGAAAAAGTTTCATATTTAAATACCCTGAGATAGCTAAAATGTATTATTCTGATCAAAGTAACTATCTGATTTTTCAAGGAGCTCAATGCAGCTGTCATTGTGGACATGGTGGTTGCCATGTTGAAATTCTGTTGACAGTGAGTGTTCACAAGGTGAACATCTTATTATAGGCCACCTAGACGGCTGGACGTGAGACCCTTTCTTTCTCGGCCCTATTTTTAGAGGACTCATGTGATACACAACCCTTGCACCTGTCAGCAGCGGGCTCAGCCAGCAGCCACCGCCGGACCGTTTGTGCTGTTACTGTACTTGTGGGCACAAGAGGACACCCAAGTTGGGGCTAAGGCTGTGTGAAGGTCGCTGTGGTCTGTGGCCTTCAAACAAGGGTACTTACACTGCTTGCTAATGCCCAGCAACTCAGACTCAAACACAGACTTCCCATGGTAGCTGCTACTACAGTTTGGCATGAAGGAAAATGATTTTTTCAGTTTGCCATTGAAAACAAAAATTGACAGGCATGCTGTGAATGCATAAATATACACACTTTCATGTGCACGAGACATGGAGGATTTAAAATACATATAAACCTGAGAGTAACAGGCTAGACTGAGGAGGAGCAGGAATGTCAGAGAAAACCTGAAAACCTTGTACCTAGGGAGTGCTTATATTTTTAACAGCTAAAATGCTTCCTTGTTACTTGTGAAAGTCTTTTGCTTGTTTGTTTGTTTGTTTGGTCTGTTTGTTTTTCTAAACTCTTGGTGCTAAATCTGCCCTAATTTTTGTTGTTGTTGTTGTTTTAGGAATAAATACAAAAGAAAGAGGAAGATAAAGAGAAAAATGAGAGTGGGGAGGAGGAAGAAGAGGAGGACCAGGGAAAAGAGGAGGAGGACAAGGGGAAGAGAAAACGGAAGGAGGGAGAGAGGGAGGGAGGGAGGGAGGGAGGGAGGGAGGGAGGGAAGTCATGCATTGACAAGAGTCAAGTTCATACTCTGAGTGTGTATGGAGTCATTAAAAACAAATGGATAAGTTCTCAAATCCTTCATGAGGGGATTGAATTTCAGCAGAATTCATATACAATATTTGCTTGCTTACATCGTCTTGAAAATTGGCATTGCCAGTAAACCAGCCCCTCCCCCAGATCAACTAATGCTGAAGCTCCCCTTCTCCCCTCCTCTCTTGCTCTAATCCCCATTTTACAGGGAGCGAGGCATGACAGAGGAAAGAGGGTGGGAGGAATCGCCACATGCACATATGCACACATGCACTCTTACATGCCCCCACACACTGACATGCAATGCACACATGTGTATGTGCACACACACATATGCACAATGATGCCTGCACCTCTGACTCTGGAGCTTCCCTTGAAGGTATGGTCGGGGAAAGGAGGATTGCAGTCTGGGTACCAGCTCATTTTTGAGATTCTTTCTTCCACGGATTCTGTACAGTCAATCTAAAAGCAGCAAGAGGCACATGGGGAAAATAGCGGAACAGCAGCCATCATTTACTGAGAGTTAATGTACTTCTAATGTGCTCAAAAGGCAGCCTTCTCACATCATCCCCATCTTACAGCAAGAATGACTTTTTCCCATGTCGTTTATTTGATGGAGCTAAGAATGGAACCCAGAGCCTTTTGCATCCTAAGTGCAGACTTTACCATTGCTCATCCTCAGCTCCCATTCTGTCATCTTACAAGGCAGGAAACAAGGTACAGAGAAGTGAGGGAGCTTCCTCGAGGTTCAGAAGCTTGGTAGCACAAATTCTAGTTGTAATAAAAGAAACTCAGAGCCAGATATCAGGGGAAGACTGAAATATCAGAGAGGAAACACCACAGTCAAATCTCACCCAGCTGTCTTCCAGCTTTCCTCAGCCTGGCTCCTGGTCGCTTCTAATTGCTGCTGTTTTCCTAAGCCTGCCTTAAATACCCTTCTCACCCAGCTGTACCCTATCCAGGTTAGAGTTAAATGTGTGAGCTTCTGTATTTAGTAGTCAGCCTTGAACTCACAGAAACACAGAATGATCTCTCTCTCTCTCTCTCTCTCTCTCTCTCTCTCTCTCTCTCTCCCTCTCCCTC
>PVIH01015071.1:0-51042 GCA_004025045.1 Sigmodon hispidus
TTCAGCTCTTCTATCTTTAGCGTATAGAAGGGCTACTGATTTCTTTGAGTTTATCTTGTATCCTGCTACATTGCTGAAGGTGTTTATCAGCTGTAGCAGTTCTTTGGAAGAATTTTGTGGGTCACTTATGTATACAATCATATCATCTGCAAATAGAGATAGCTTCCCTTCTTCTTTTCCAATTTGTATGCCCTTAATCTCTTTTCGTTCCTTTATTGCTTTAGCTAAAACTTCAAGAACTATATTGAATAGATAATGGGAGAGAAGACATCCTGTCCAGTTCCTGACTTTAGTGGGATTGCTTTCAGTTTTTCTCCATTAAGTTTGATACTGGCTGTCGCCTTCTTGTAAATCACCTTAATTATATTTAGGTATTCTCCCTGTATTCCTGATCTCTCCAGGGCTATAATCCTAAAGAAGTGTTGGATTTTGTCAAAGGCTTTTTCTGCATCTAAGGATATAATCATGTAGTTTTGTTCCTTTAGTTTGTTTATATGATTGATAACATTTACAGTTTTTCATATGATAAACCAACCCTGCATTTCTGGGATGAAGCCTACTTGTTTGTGTTGGATGATATCTTTTCTACATTGTTGTATATGGTTTGCCAAAATTTTGTTGAGAATTTTCGCATCAATATTCATAAGGGAAATTGGTCTGTTTTTCTCCTTCTTTGTTGTGTCTTTGAGTGGCTTAGGTATTAGGGTGATTTTGACCTCATAAAAGGAATTTGGCAATATTCCTTCAGTTTCTACTGTGTGAAATAGTTTGAGGAGTAACAGTAGTAAATCTTCTTTGAATGTCTGGGAGAATTTAGCACTGAAACCATCTGGGCCAGGGCTTTTATTTTTGGAGAGATTTTTAATGATGGCTTCAATTTCCTTAAGGTTTATAGGCCTGTTTAGGTAATTAATGTGATCTTCATTTAATTTTGGTAGATGGTACCTATCCAGAAAGCTGTCCATTTCTTCTAGGTTTTCCATATTTGTGAAATACAGATTTTCAAAAAATGATCTGATAATTCTCTATATTTCCTGGGGGCCTGTTTTTATGTCCCCCTTTCATTTCTGATTGTGTTGATTTGAACACTCTCTCTGTTTTTTGATTAATTTGGCTAAGGGCTTATCTATCTTGTTAACTTTCTCAAAAACCAACTCTTAGATTCATTGATTCTTTGTATTGTTCTTTTTGTTTCAGTTGTATTGATTTCAGTTCTAAGTTTGATTATTTCCTGCCATCTACCCCTTCTAGGTGAGTTTGCTTCTAATTGTTCTAAGGCTTTCAGCTGTGCTGTTAGGTCTCTCGTGTGGGATTTCTTTAGTTTTTCATATAGGCATCTAGCAATATGAATTTTCCTCTTAAGACTGCTTTCATTATGTCCCACAAGTATGGATAAGTTGTAGATTCATTTTCATTGAATTCTAGGAAGACTTTGATTTCTTTCTTAATTTCTTCCTTGACCCACAGATCGTTCATCTGAGTAATGTTTAGTTTCCATGAGTTGGTAGGCTTTCTTTGGGTTTTCATGTTGTTGAATTCTAACTTTAGGCCCTGGTGGTCCCATATATTACAAGGGATTATTTCCATTTTTTATATCTGTTGTTATTTACTTTATGACCAGTTATGTGGTCAATTTTGGAGAAAGTTCCATGAGGAGCTGAGAAATATGTATATTCCTTTGCCTTTGGGTGGAAGGTTCTGTAGATATCTATGAAATTCATTTGCATCATAACCTCTTTTAGACTCCTTATTTCTCTGTTGCTGTTCTGTCTGGTTGATCTATCCAGGGTTGAATGTGGGGTATTGAAGTCTCCCACTATTAGGGTATAAGAATTGATGTGGAATTTGAGCTTTAACACTGTTTCTTTTACATAAGTAGGTGCCCCTATATTAGGGGCATAAATTTTTAAGATTGAAATCTCCTCTTGACCAATTTTTCCTGTGGTGAATAAGTAGTGACCATTGGTCTCTTTTAATTGCTTTTACCTTAAAGTCTACTTTGTTTGATTTTAGGATTGCAACCCCTGATTGTTTCTTAGGACCGTTTGACTGGAAAATCTTTTCCCAACCCTTTATTCTAAGCCTGTGTCTGTCTTTGCAGTTGAGGTATGTTTCTTTTAGGCAACAGAAGGATGGCTTCCATTGTTGTATCCATCTTGTTAGTGTGTGACATTTTATAGGAGAGTTGAGACCATTGATATTAAGGGAAATTAGTGACCATTGATTCATATTTCCTGCCTTTTTTGGTGGCAACTTGTTTGTATTTCCTTTCTCTAGGGTATTCTTCTGTGGACTTATTGGTTGTTTGTGATTTCGTGGGTGTATCTGGGATCCTTAGGTTGGAGTTTTCCCTCTAATACTCTCTGTAATGCTGAAATAGTAGGTAGATATTCTTTCAGTCTGACTTTGTCCTGAAATACCTTGTTTACTCCATCTATGGTAACTGATAATTTTGCAGGGAATAGTATTCTAGTTTGGCAGCCATGCTGTTTTAGCATCTGTGTAACTTCTGACCAAGCCTTTGAGCTGGTATTCTTCTCCTTCTTCTATTCCTATTATTCTCAAATTAGGTCTTTTCATGGTGTCCCAGATTTCCTGAACATTTTGAGTTATGGCTTTTTTTTGTTTTAGTATTTTCTTTGACTGATATATCTATTTGAGCTACTGTGTCTTCCACTTCCGAAATTCTATCTTCCTTCTCTTGATCTTGTTTTGTTATGCTTGTATCTGTGGTTCCAGCTTTTTTCTTCAGATTTTCTATTTCCATCTTTGCCTCATTTTGTGCCTTTTTTATTGCTTCCATTTCAGCTTTTATTTCAGCTTTTAGTTCCTGGCATGTTTCTTTCATAGATTTGTTCATCTCTTCCAATATTTTGTTTGTATTTTCTTCTATTTCTTTAAGGTTTTTTTTCATATCTCCTTTGAAAGCTTTGAGGATCATCAGAAACGAATTTTTGGTGTTGCTTCCTTTGTTTCCTCTTCACTGCTCAGTTCAGGTCTTGAATTTGTAAGATCGCCACTCTCTTCTGGAGTTACCATGTTGTTCTTTGTATTATTATGTAAGTTTTTTTTTTGCACTGATGTTTTCCCATGTCTTCAGTGGTTCACGATTAGATGGCTCATGGTCAGTTGTGGCACTCGGGCTTGTGTGCCTCCTGTCACCTCTCTCAACAGGGTCTGAATCTACCCTTCAGGGACCCCTGTAGTTGTCTGTTCACTCAGTTCGATGTGGTTGTGGGTAGCCATGCAGATTCCCTCAGCAGGGGCTGTGGGTATAGTGACAGGCAGAGTTTATCTGCCCGTGCTCCAGAGTGTGCTGGGACTCTGCAGACAGAACTTGGTATTGGAAGCAGAACTGGAACCGATAAGAGCTGAACTCTCCCTCCCTGGCTGGGATATAGGCACTTCGGCCTAGTGACCCCTCCTCACCTCTGGGTGGGGTCTGAGTCTGTCATTCAGGGACTTCTTAGTTGTTCGTTCACTCAGTTCGAGGTGGCAGTGGGTAGCCATGCAGATTCCCTCAGCAGGAGCTGTGGGTATGGTGACAGGTAGAGTTTATCTGCCTGTGCTCCAGAGTATGCTGGGACTCTGCAGACAGAACTTGGTTCCGGAAGCAGAACTGGAACCGATGAGAGCTGAACTCTCCCTCCCTGGCTGGGATATAGGCGCTTGGGCCTGGTGACCCCTCCTCACCTCTGGGCAGGGTCTGAGTCTGTCCTTCAGGAACCCTTGTAGTTGTCAGTTCGCTCAGTTTGAGGTGGCAGTGGGTAGCTGTGCAGATTCCCTCAGCAGGAGCTGTGGGTATGGTGACAGGTAGAGTTTATCTGCCTGTGCTCCAGAGTATGCTGGGGCTCTGCAGACAGAACTTGGTCCCGGAAGCAGAACTGGAACCGATGAGAGCTGAACTCTCCCTCCCTGGCTGGGATATAGGTGCTTGGGCCTGGTGACCCCTCCTCACCTCTGGGCAGGGTCTGAGTCTGTCCTTCAGGGACCCCTGTAGTTGTCAGTTCGCTCAGTTCGAGGTGGCAGTGGGTAGCTGTGCAGATTCCCTCAGCCGGAGCTGTGGGTATGGTGACGGGCAGAGTTTATCTGCCAGTGCTCCAGAATGTGCTGGGACTTTGCAGACAGCACTTGGTACTGCTAACATAGTTTCATATCATATCTTTAACAAGAATTTCAGTTGGACTCACTCAGTACAATGATAATGGTTATAGACATTTGTGGAATGGTTATATATATATATATATGTATACAGTTACTTCATTAGGAGTTAACCATTGTTTAGTTTACAGGACCCCACATTGATACCATCGCCTACAGGCCAGCATGAAGCAACTTAATGAAAAAACTAAGTCCCTTTCCTGATAATTTGGTCATCCAAGGGATGGTTATTGTCAATTATCATTTCGATTTGATGGTTATTAGTTAATCTTGGGTAGAGGATAGAATGATATTATAGATTTAGGAATTTCAAGAGAGAGAGAGAGAGAGAGAGAGAGAGAGAGAGAGAGAGAGAGAAGGAAAAGGAAATAGATAGGAGATCATTATACTTGCAAACAACTTTTAACCAAAGGATGTATGAAAAATGAATCACCATGGTACAAATGTTTGCATACTGATACAAATGGGAAATCAATCTATATGTTCGATTGAGATAGTATGTATATTGCTACAAAGTTGAATATATAATTGCCTTAATTTGCACGTGTCTACCTCTGTTTAAAATATTTTTCACATTGATGTGTATTAAGTACATTGCCATTTCCATAATGCAATTTCTACCTGTAATTATTTATGCTAGTCATAACATTTGTTATAACATATACACAAGTTGTTTTATATAACTCTGTTTAGATATTTTGTATAATAACATATAGTTAGGATATCGTTGTTTTTTGATACGAAATGTGTATTTGGTCAATATTCATAAGATTGTTATACTTGAAATTATTATGGAGGAGCTGTACACTCATTTTGGAATGCCTATTTTTACAATGTTAGCTTCACTTTCTTGGTTGATTGGGATTGCAGATTATGGTTACTCAGATTTGTCACCTAATAGTCAGGGTACTTAGGCCTTTCGGAAACATGTTAGAATATACCAGGTAGTTAGGGATCTTCAACCACTTCATAGACTGAGAGAATATGACATTCAAGATTTTATTATCTTGAATTTGGCCTTGAGAGACATGACAACTCTTGGTATCACCATTCCTTTCTCAAGGTGGTGAGCATCACAGACATCTTGCAAAGAGATTGTCTTGATTGGTGAAAAATGGCCTGAGGGGCAAAGAACGGCACTTGCCTTGACGGCTGTCAGCGTGCCCACTCTCCGAAATGGACGAGCAGGATGAAGGGTAGAGACTGCCGAAGCCTGCCTACACAGGATAAGATGGTCCTACTAAAAAATACCCTGCTTCTATTGAGACTTGTCAGATATCATAGGCCCGTAGCCATGAGGATGGATGCTCCTGTTGTACAGAGAAGTGGTGGATGACTGTCTAGGTAGCTAACTGTCATTGTCTTCTCCTAAATTTTGGAAGTTACTTCATCATGCTTCCGACTTCAGGTATATATTTTCCTTCTCAGGTCTTGATGGTGTTGAAGACTGGATAGTTGAGGTTGTTATTACTTCACATCTCAGCAAGAACACTCAGGTGTTAGAACTTTATTGTTCGAGATAAACAGCCTTGAAGCAATCCCTGTGCATTTCCTTGTATCAACACTTTAGACATTAAATTGCACCTTGTATTTGTTGTTTGTTAGTGGTAGTTTGACCTCAGTTATGTTAGTACCTTTCTTTTCCCCAGACACTGCCTTATGATGATCCCTATAGTATGTAGTTTTATATTTAGTTTAGAACCCTCTTATTTAGACAGAAGGGGGAGATGTACCAGGAAATCCAAAGCTACACAGAAAAACTACCCCAGAGTGCTGAGCTGGTTGGAGGGTGGTTGACTCGGGGGAAATGACGAAAGAAGGACACTCCAGAAGACGGAAATGGACGTGCGTCACTGGACAAGTGGCGTGCGGTAGGAAGGACCGTTCAGCTGGGACTGCTTCTGCTCTCTGTGGCGCGAATCATTTGAGCTCTCCATGGACTGCTCCTGCTCTCTGTAGTGCAGATCATTCCTGCTCTCTGCTTCTCCTACCTTTTCTCCTCCTCCCCTGGAACAATCCCTGTTATGTAAGTAACTTTTAAATAAAAAAACCTTAGTTAGCATATATTTCTTGGTGGGTTACGACCGCAATAGTGCTATGAATTGCATTTTTATTTCCTTGAAATTGTGCATGTTGAATCTTTATCCTCAACGTAATGAAAGAGGGTCCTTTGGAAATTAATTGGGTTTAGGTAATTTCATGGGAGTAATACTCATATGTTGGTAAACTGGATGAGTGAGAAAAGGAGCTTTGGCCAGACCTGATAAATTGAGTTTCATCACTGGGATCCACATGGGAGAAGGAGAGAATTCACACACACACACACACACACACACACACACACACACACACACACACTCACACATACACACACTCAACTATTTTTTAATTGAAACTATTTTCCAGTGAAAGCCAGAAGATATAAGCCCTCTGTCAGATATGGGGTTGAGGAAGATGTTTTCCCATTTTGTAGGCTGCTGTTTTGTTATTTTGACAATGTCTTTTGCCTTACAGAAACTTTTTAATTTCATGAGGTCCTACTTATTAATTGTTGATATTAGCTCCTGCACTATTATTGTTCTGGTCTAGATGTTGTCACTTGTCTGAATGTGTTCAAGGTTATTTTCCACATTCTTTTGTGTCAGGTTCAATGTATCTGGTTTTATGTTAATTTCTTTGATCCACTTGAACTTTAGCTTTTGCAGAGTAATGCACAGAAATCTATTTGTGTTCTTCCACATACAGTTGTGCAGTTAGACTCACACCATTTGTTAAGGATGCTTTCTTTTTTTCATTGTATAATTTTGACTTTTTTTGTCAAAAATTAAATTTCATAGGTGTGTGGATTTTTTTCTGGGTCTTTCATTCGATTCTATTGATTCACCTGCCTGTTTCTTTGTATATACCATTCAGTTTTTATTACTATAGCTTTGTAGTACAGCTTGAAATCAGAGATGCTGATACTTCTAGAAGTTCTTTTATTGTACAAGATTGTTTAAGCTATCCAGAGTTTTTATTTGTTTGTTAGTTTCTCCATAAGAAGTTAAGTTTTCAGAGTCTTTAAAGAATTGTGTTGGAATTTTGATAGAAATTTTATTTAATCTGTAGATTGCTTTTGGTGAAATGTCCATTTTTACTATGTTAGTCCAATTTGTGAACATGGCAGAACTTCCCATCCTCTAATATATTTTCCAGTTTCTTTCTTCAAAGACTTAAAGTTCCTGTCCTATGGGTTTTTCACTTGTTTGGTTAAATTTGATCTGAGATATTTTAGATTATTTGTAGCTATTGTGAAGGATGTTGTTTCATGAGTTTCTTTCTTTGTCCACTTATTGTTTGTATATAGGAAGGTTATTGATTTCTTTTTTTGTATCTAGCCACATTGCTAAAGGCATTTCTTACCCATAGAAGTTCCCTAGTAAAATTTGGGGTTGCTTATGTATACTATCATATTATCTGAAAATAGTGATACTTTAACTTTTTTTCCAATTTGTATGCCTTTTATTTCCTTATGTTATATAATTGTTCTAGCTAAAACTTTAAGCACTGTATTGAATATATATGGAAAGAGAAGACAGCCTTGTCTTATTTCTGATTTTAGTAAAATTTTAAAAATTTTCTCTATACTTAATTTGATGCTGGCTCTAGGCTTGCTAAATATTACTTTTATTGTATTTAAATATGATCCATGTGTCCCTAATCTTTTGAAGACTTTTATCATGAAGGGATGTCAGATTTAGTCAAAGGCTTTTTCAGCATCTAATAAATGTTTACATGGGTTTTCTCTTCCAATTTGTTAATATAGTAGATTTAATTGACAGATTTTCATATGTTGAACTATCCCTACATCTCTGGGATAAAGCCCACTTGATGGTGGTAGATGACCTTTTTGATGTGTTCTTGGATTTGGTTTGTGAGTAGTTTCTTGAGTAGTTTTGTATCAATGTTTATGGTAAAAATTGGTCTATAATTCTCTTTCTCTGATGAATCTTTGTGTGATTTGGATATTATGGTGACTGTAGCCTCATAAAACAAGTTTGGCAATGTTTCTTCAGTCTCTATTGTTTGGAACAATTTAAAGAGTATTGGTATTAGCTTTTCTTTGAAAGTGTGTTTGAATTCTGAGCCAAAATTTTTTGGTACTGAATTTTGGCTTTGTTATTGTTATCGTTAGTTTGGTTTCTGAGATGTTAGTGACTGCATAAATTTGCTTAGGGGTTATAGATCTATTTAAATTGTTTATGTGGTGTGTATTTAACTTTGGTAACTGTTATCTATTGAGAACATTACCCATTTCTTTTATATTTTCTGATTTTATGAAGTGTAGGTTTTTGAGGCTTAATAATTCTTTGGGTTTCCTTGGTGTCTGTCGGCATATCTCCTGTTTTATTTCTGATTTTGTTAGTTTAGATTCTCTCCCCCCCCCTACCTTTTAATTAGTTTCAGTAAGGGCTTGTCCATCTTGTTGATTTTCAGAATTCCAAATGGCCAAGAATCATGTAAGCAAATATTCAACAATTTTGCCATCAGGGCAATAAAAATGACTCTGAGATCCCATATTGCACCTGTCAGTATAGCTAAGATCAAGACTCAAAAGACAGCCCATGCTGGCATGGATGTGGACAAGGGAAGAACTCCTTCATTGCTGGTAGCAGTGCAAACTTGTGTATGGCCTCTTTGGAAATCTATATGTTTTTTCTCAGAAAATTGAGAATCAATCTACTTTAAGACCCAATTATATCACTCCTGTGCATATACAACAAGGACAGTTGCTCAGCTATGTTTATAGCTGCTTTATTCATAATAACCAAAAATGTAAAATAACCTAGATGTTCCTCAACAGAAAAATGGATAAAGAAAACTGCTACATTTAAACAAGAGAGTATTACTCAGCTATTAAGAATGATGACACCATGAAATTTACAGGCAAATAGAATAGATAGAACTAGAAAAGATTTTTCTTAATGAGGCAACCCAAACCCAGAAAGACAAACATGGTTATTAGCCCAACTGTCATTAGAAAGGCTTCACCCAGTAACTAATGGAAACAGATGCAGAGACCCACAACCAAACATTGGGCAGAGCTCAGGAAATTCTCTGAAGGAGCAGAAGGAGTCAAGGGAACCACAGGAAAGCCCAAAATATCAACTAATCTGGGTTCACAGGACTTTAGGGATTGAATCAACAACTGAGGAGCCTGCATGCAACTGGCCTGGGCCCCCTGCAAGTGTGTTACAGTGTGTAGCTTGGTCTTTTGTGGAAAGGCTCTTGGAACCCTTTCTTCCAATTGGATTGGTTTTCCAGCCTCAGTAGAAGAGAAAGAGCCTAGTCTCACTGCAACTTACTATATTATGACTGCTGACGTCCCTGGGAGTTATTTCTTTTTAAAACCAGAAACAGCGAGGAGGGATGGATGGGGGGTAGAATGGAAGTGGGCATGCTGTGAGGAAAAGAAACAGGGAAAACTAGTCAGAATAAAAAATAAAATAGAATAAATATATAATAGGGTAGAAAATCATGAGTGTAGAAAAAAATGTTAACATGTAAGGGAAAACAGCTGTACTCCCCCTCACCTGACCACACACTCAGAGAGCAATATAGTGAGCCAGGGCACTGCCTATACCTGCCCGACCATTCTCTTTTTCTTCATTCTTCTTTAGACAAACTTCTGCTCAGCTATGGGACCATGACCTCCCTTTTCTTAGAACACTTGCTTCAGAAATTTATCATTGTAATTTCTCTACTACCTTTGAAATGTAGATAAATCTTCTTCTAGCCTCTTGCAAAGTGTCTTTCTCAAAGTGCCATGAAAAAAATCCCTTTGACAAGAGATCATAAGGAAAGAAAGATGCCCTTTTGCCTGGTTTTTGTGGGAGGAGACAGCCTGACTTTTATAAGTGCAGTCAGTAGCCATGGATGGCCTGAGCACTTTTACTGTCCTTCCCTGAGTTTCCAGGACTTTTATTCACCATTTGTTACATACCAGTGAGTCTAACCTCTCACCTCTACTCTAGTAGTCTTTAATAAAGTCTTGCTGCCTGGCTCACTCTGTCTAAAGTCAGTCTTTGAATAACTAACATGGACTGAAGCGCCCCAGGTTTTTGCACGGAAAGCAGATAGTTTCAGTTTTCCAGAGTAATCAGAGGGTGAACATTATAAGAGTGTTCTTTGGTGGAAGGGCCCTAACTGAACAATACTAATAAAGCTTTTATTATCATCAATGGTGCAAGGGCACCTCAAGAATAAGAAAACTAGAGGTACAGGGAAAAGATAGTGACCTAGGATCTTTCAATATGAATCCCCAACATAACTGCTTTTGCTTATATAACTTATTGATTAGATATTTTGGGAAAAACATTGTAGAATCTCAAAAGGTCTAAAAAGTAGAATTTTGCCAAATCCCAGAATAGATAATTGTAAAAATATCTTAACATATCCAGGCCTTAAGTATGTAGAACCTTAAGTAAGAAAAAGAAAAAAAAGTATTTAATTATTTTACAAATTTTCTATCTTTCATTTTTCCAGCAAATTGTTGCATTTGTATTTATTTGTGAAAAGTTGAATAATGAACTAAAGACATATAGAAAAAGCAAATTTCTTGTGCACAATCAAATTCAAATTTTATGTAACTAAAAAACTACTTATTCTTTCACATAATTCAAAAATTGCTAGCTAGACAAACATCATGAACCACACTTGGGCCACTTGTTATAGAAGATGAAACTAAAAAGAAATTCAAGTATTTAAAGTAATCATTTTTGGAATGGACATTTTCACAGTGAAAAACAATGTATTTTACCCAGGAATTTTTACTCAAACTCACTTCTGGTGGGGAGCATCATGAACACTCATTTCTGCCACCATTTGGTGGGACAGCAATGGCAGGTGTTAAATGGTCTGCAGTTCAGATTGAATAAATTACAGTGAGGTTGAGGCAAGGTTTGAAGATTCTCCTGAGGAAAAAAAAAGTGAACATGTAATAATTAAATGCCAAAAAAAAAAAAAAATCTGTCTGGAGTGAGAACCAGAGAGGCATAGTGTCTGTTTCCAGGTGTCTGATTATTCCTTCCACCTGGCAGGCTCAGAAGCTGTGATTGCCACCCCTAGGAAGAGGTATTAGTAGTGCCTGAGCAATATAATTGTCACCCTAGAAGTCTAATCAACAGCTAACATGGACCCTTGTGATCCATGGGAATATGACGGAGGTGTAGCACTAGTTACATTACACCATGACACTCAAATATGATGGCAGTCAAGGACTTTTCCATATTGACTGCATTCCCTGCCACCAGTGCAGTTACAGATAAACCTAAAAGACCAGCACTATTTTTTCTGCAGAATTTTCTGAGGGGTCAGTGACATGGAGGACATCACTGTATGTTTCTTAAGCTACTCTAGATTTTAATGACATGAAGCACATTAGAAAACAAGATGAGGTGGAAATATGTTCTTAGGACTGGGTCTTCATATTATTTTATTTACTGTGTTTATCTGTGTTTATTAAGGACTACACTGATACTTAGTATATGCTAGGCACCCAAATACTCTTTTTAAATGAGAAAGAGAAAGAGGGAGAGAGAGAATAGGGAGAAAAAAAGGCAAAAATCAGAGACTAAATTCAGAGACCATCCTTTCCCACAGCTACGGATCACACTCTTTTGCACGAGTCATGATGTTTACAGGACAGGCATGCTGTCAGCTTTCTGACATCTGTGCCACTTTACTTCAAGAGGTGGAAATAGAAAGCTGTATTTACACAGTGTCTGGATTACAGTCCTCATCACCTTTGCTTTCTCTTAGCACATTAAATCTTTACTTTCAAAGAACAAAAACCACTCTTTCCTGCTGCTAAAGATACAATGCTAGCCTTCACACTGAATTTCTAGCAGTTCAACCTAAGGGAAATGGAAAGAGTGTAAACAAGAGTGAGAATGGAAATACTTTACAAGTCAAGGAAATGGTTGATTAAATTGCCCATACAGGCACTGAACATCTGAATAAACATGGTGTTAACGATCATTTTGAGACGTGTAGAAAATACTTTCAATATCACTACCTGATGCATCGTCAATAAAGGAAAATATTAGTGAGATATGAGTTTTTGAGCATCAAGATATCCTCTAGCTCTTTAGATTAAATGCAGCTCTAGACATCAAACTTTTTAAACAAGCTCTATCAAGTAACATGGTACCCATGAGGCAGGGCAGAGGTTCCTGAGAGAACATTGATTTGCATTACTTTTTGGTCTACACACAACTGTGTGTAAACACAGACTCAAACACTGGCAGGCATGGCAGGAAGGCAATGTGCTTAGCAAAGGGTCCAGTTGCACTCCCCTTCTTCAGCTCAGTTGTAGCATTTTTTAAAATGTTAAAATATTATCCAAGCAAGCTTATCCCTAGTATGGGCCTCACAGAAAAGTCAAAGGTTAAAACAGATGGAAAAGTTTCTGAGTTTCAGTGACCTGAGAGAATGCAACTTTTTAAAATGCAACTTCTCAGTAGAGAGCTCTCACAACAGGGAAGATTTTCCCTCAGGTAAATGAAATACTGACCTAAATAAATAAATAATGCCCTAATAATAAATAAATACCCTAGCTACTGTCAGTTCATAAAACAGAGGTCCTAGGGAGAGGAAGCACCCAATTGGACATGCAGGAAGCTGAAGTCTAGCAATGACAAGAATGAGTTTCAGCTCTCCAAGAGCTAAGGAGTTCACACTTAGCCTGTGGCTTTGAAAAATGAGACCACCAGAGATATTATTTTGGAATTAACAATGAAGAACAAAGAGTTCATTCACAAAGCATAGGGCCATAATACTGAATAAGGGAGAGAATCACCTGGGGAGTCGGGGAAATAGAACTCATAGGACTGCATAGAAGGAAATCTCATATTAACTTAATTTTGGTGTTACTATTAAAATCTAAGTTAAATTACCCCCTCCAGATAAATTCAAGGTTCAATTGACTGAATAAAGACACATACACATTTTAAAAAATTATGGAATGGTTCCAAGTTCATGAAGCTCATGAATGAGCAAAACAAATTTCTAGTTAGAGACCTGAGACAATGAGTAGCTATGAGATAGAGTGGGAATGCTGAGAAAAGAGCCCTAGGAAGTAACATGGGTAATAGACGCTGCTACTGTCCTGCCCGGGTATGGTAATATGGATGTATGTTCACATGCAAAACCATACAGTTCCATGATGAAAGTTTATACACCTAATACCAGAGATGGATCCTTGATTTTGGTCCATCCCACTCCCATTACCAGCCTTTGGTCTGACTAGATCAAATGTCCTCATAGACTAATGCCTATTTGAAAACTATTTGTAGCCAATGAGACAAATTTCACTCTCATTTTCTAGTAAACAAAACAAAGCCATCCTTCAACATTAACTCCCATTAGCCCCATTTGGTACTTAATACATTGTGAGTTTCCTTAAATATTAAACAGGCACTTCTACTTCAGGCTCTAAGTGAAATTCTAAAGTACACCAGGGAAGAGTTTCCTTAGCGCTGGCATTAGGGTACTACTGGTATGTTGAATGCCACTTGTACTTAAGACAAAGATGTAAAAGCACTTTGGAAAATGTAGTCAATATTCGGCTTGGTTGTTTAAACAGCAGACTTCACTGTGCACTTACACCCCCCCCACACACACACATAAACCAGAAAACCACCATTCAAAAAGCTTATTCCTACATCATTATCTCTCAGCAACTCTAGCCTGTGAATGCTCTAAATAAACTTGGTGGATGGAGAGAAAGAAATCCAGCTTTCTAGGCTCATAGTCCTTATTCTCCATCTGTTGCTTGATTAATGGGGTAGGTTTGGCACCACTCTGCCCTGCAGTCAAAGGTAGAGCACACTAATGATGACCAATGGGTAAGAAAGAAAACAGAGGTGAGGGGAGTTCATGACACTTAGGTGAAAAGCAGAAAACTATCCATCTGTTTTAACTCAGACTCTGAAAGGGCAGAAAAAAAAGAGTTTGATTTCTCTCTTTGTTCACTCACAGATAGTCTGACTTTTTTTTGCCTTTGCTTTATAAATGTGAAGAAAGAAAAATGAGAATACAAAGCTACCATCATTTGTAAGGTTGTGGAGTGTGTGTGTGTGTGTGTGTGTGTGTGTGTGTGTGTGTGTGTGTGAGAGAGAGAGAGAGAGAGAGAGAGAGAGAGAGAGAGAGAGAGAGAGCTGGGAGGAACCCCACATGGAGAACTGGCAGCAGGCTTTCCAGGGACTTCGCTGCTGTCGCTTCCGTTCCCTTCACGTTTCACTCTTGATGGCTGATTTCCTGTTAACATTTTCAGTGACTATAGTGAAAATAATCCAAAATGACAGCTCAAGAACAGCAAGGAAACTGGTATATGCTCATAAAAACAATTTATATTTTAGGCCAACTTGTCTCAGGGCAATGTTACAATCCTTGTTATTTCTGTGTGAAACTGTCCAATTCATGACCATATTTTAAAGAGAAAAAACAAAGAAAATAAAGCGGGCCTGGAACAATTAGGGAGGCAGCAGAGATGGCAATTTAATACAAGATCCTTGTATTTTCTACCCTCTCAAAGTGTACCCTGATAGTAATGCATGCTGACTGGTGCTTCTGACAGCTGTTCCTATGGACATTTCAGAGATGGGCTATGTAAGTGACCAGCACAACAAATAAGCATAATGCAGATTGCTTGGTTGCTTTTCTTCCATTTTATCTATAGTCAACAAAACTTTATATCCATGCTATTACCTTACGAAAAACATTTAGCATGCTAATTACTTGAGACATGTAAGTCATCTGTCCATGAAATTCTTTGACTATGTTGGACCATTATAACTGGCTGGTACACCCACAGCCTTTAATGAAGCTCTGTAGACTCCATCACCTTATTCCAATGTTTTTATAACTCTCTAGTTAGGAGAAAACAAAACAAAATAGCTGAGCTTTTAACTTGGGAACTAAAATAAAGTCATTTAATTGTTTGACAAATACTAATTTATGAGATTAATGGAAGAACACACAATACCTAAAACAGGATATGCTTAATAGTTGAACAGGACAGAAAAGAAAGAGAAAACTGGACTCTTGGGCTCAGAATCAATACTCTTGATGGGCTAATATAAGAAGATCTGAGAGAAAGTTAAATTATGGTGTATGTAGTATAACAAAGGTAACAGAAAAAATGAGGTGACAGCAACGAGTATATAATGCTTCCTGTGGTCATTCAAATAAAATTTTCCCCTATTGACTTACAATTTTCAATTGATGGACTGTTTGGGTAGGTTTCAGAGGAATAGCTTAGTTGGCAGACATATAATGCTAGAAGTATGCTTTGAGAATTTAATAATTTATATCATGCTGAATTCATTTTCTCTGCTTCCTGCTTATGCATTAAGACCATGACCCAATCTTTCTGCTTCAACTGCCATTGTCTGCTGCTTGTTGACACACTTTATTGTTATCATGGACTATGTAAGCCTCAATAAATTCTTTCTCCTATAAGTATTTTTTATCATAATATTTTATAAATAGATTTTAAAGAGACATCCTAGTAGGAACTTGGGAGATAGTAATGTTGAAAGCTATATAAATCATAAAGGCCGGTTCAAGAAGTTTCAGAGGGGAACCATATTGACAAGTAGGCGAGAGACCATTTTTGTAATATTTTGGCATAGACAGAAAGAAATGAACAAAGGAAGGAAAGAAGGAAGGAGGGAAAAGAAGGAAGGAACAAAGGAAGAAAAAAGAAAAGAGAAAGGAAGAAAAGAAAGAGAGGGAGGGAGGGAAGAAGAAAGGAAGGAAGAACAAAAAGAAGGAAGAACAAGCTGTTTTCTGACCATGTCATAGGGACTTGTGAGAAGCAAAATTTAAAAGTAATGAACTTATTTGGTAGAGGAGATTTCAAGACAGTCTAATACTGACCATGTCAGCAAGTTTTCCCATCTATCTAAGTTTTCCTCTTATGAAAGGAAAAGGCTTAAAAACTTTCCTACCTATATAAAGAAGCAATAAAATAAAGCTGTTGCTAATGTAGTTCAAGAGGACCAGAGTTCATCCCAAGTTGGAAGCTGAACTTGTCAGTGGTTCTGGATTTAGGGTCATGAAGAAAATATGAGCAAAGGGGTCATGGAACCTCCTTCTATGGTTTCAGAGAGCTGCTGAGGCCAGGTAATGTGTGATAGAGAAGTTATGCATGAAGGCCCTGAGAGTCCACTAACTCCATGGAAGTAAAGCTGGGCTACACTGGAGACATCAAAATGTTGGAGATGCCAAAGCAGTAAAATATGTGCAAGAATGTGTAAACAAGGACCTGAGTTCAATTCCCAGCAAAACCACATGGTGGCTCACAACCATCTATGATGAGGTCTGGTGCCCTCTTCTGCAAAACTGTATGCATAATAAATAAATAAATCTTTAAAAAAATTAAAAAAAAAAGAATGTCTAAACAGTGCATAGAACCACCAATCCAAGAGCAGCATGTTATTAGTGGAAAATTAAACCCTTTGATAGTAAAGGTCCTTTTGAAACTCAGACCCCTGTCCACATCAGAGTTAGAGGTGAGCAGATTCCAGCTCCTGGGCCACATGTCCAGAAAATACCTCTCCGGAGCAGGGGTCACACCAAAGGGTCAGATCTCAAACACTTGTTAGCAGACAGGCCCCAGGCTTTAGCTGTGAAGGGTCACTGGAGGTGACCTAAAAGAAAGGAATTCGCACAGCCAGGTGCAGCCTTCAGGTTGAACAGTATCATCAGAGAAGGACTGAGGCCTTTAAACTCAGATTTGTGTACAGAGCAGAGTCAGAGATCCAGAAGACCACTTGTTCAGAGCAGACAAGAGACACATAAGCCATCTAGCCACAACTGAGTAGGAGCTGAATAATTGTGAACCACTGAAGCCATGGGCAGATGCCAGTACAAGAATAAATATAACAATATAAAGAACAACAAGGCAACACCAGAATAAACTGCTGGTTCTACAACACCAAGACCTGAACAGAGCAATGAATAGGAAACAGAAGAAAACAACAGAAAAAACAGCTTTATGAAAATTACAGAAGCTTTAAAAGAGGATATAAAAATTCCCTTAAAAAAAGGGGGAAGAAAATACAAACAAAAAATTTGAAAAGATGAAGAAATACTCAGAAGAAAACAAAGAAAATCAAGAAAAGGAAAACCAAAATAAATAAGTAAATAAATAAATAAATGAATGAAACATTCCATGAACTAAAAATTAAAATAGAAGCAATAAAAAAGGTACAAAATGAGTCAAAGATTGAAATAGAAAATCTGAAGAAAAGAGCTGAAATGACAGATACAAGGATAACTAACAGAATTTAAGAGATGAAACAATCTCTAGAGTTGAAGCCTCAAAAATGGAAATAAATACAACAGTCAAAAAACCCACTAAAACCAAAAAAGCTGTAACACAAAATGTTCAAGAAATTTGGGACTCCATGAAAAGACCTAACCTGAGAATAATAGAAATGGAAGAAGGAGAAGAATACCAGCTCAAAGGTACAAATAATGTATTCAATAAAGGCAAGAAGAAAACTTTCCAAATGTATAGAAAGGAAATATCTATAAAGATACAAGAAGCTTACAGAACACTAACTAGATTTGACCCCCCAAAAAAGTCTGCCCGCAACATAATAATCAAGCCACAAAACATACAGAACAAAGAAAAAAATGTAAGAGCTGCAAAGAGAAGGGCCAACTTACCTATAAAGGCAAACCCATCAGAATAACACCAGACTATTCAGTGGAAGCAATGAAAGCAAAAAGATCCTGGTCGAAAGTTATACAAACACTGAAAGAGCATGACTGCCAACCTAGACTACTATACCCAGCAAAATTATCAGTCACCATAGATGGAGTAAACAATGTATTTCATGACAAAGTCAAACTGAAACAATACCTATCTACAAATCTGACACTTCAGAAAGCATTAGAGGAAAAGCTCCAACCTAAGGATCCCAGATACACACATGAAACCACAAACAATCAATAATTTCACAAAAGAAAAGCCCAAAGAAAAAAAATACATACAAGCTACCACTGAAAATAGCATGAAATAACAATTAATATTAATATCCCTTAATATCAATGGACTCAATTCACGTATAAAGGACACCCACTAACATGATGGATACAAAAACAGAAGCCATTCTTCTGCTGTATACAAGAAACACACCTCAACCGTAAAGACAGACACAGGCTCAGAGTAAAGGGTTGGAAAAAGATTATCCAATCAAATGGTCTTAAGAAAAAAGGTAGTATTGCCATCCTAATATCTATCAAAGTAGACTTCAAACTAAAATCAATTAAAAGAGACCAGCATGGACATTACTTATTCATCTAAGGAAAAATTGATCAAGATGAGAGTTCAATTCTGAATATTCATGCCCCTAATATAAAGGCATCTATCTATGTAAAAGAAACACTGTTAAAGCTCAAATCTCACATCAATTCTCATACCATAATAGTGGGAGACTTCAATACCCCACGTTCACCCCTGGATAGGTCAACCAGACAGAGACTCAACAGAGAAATAAGGAGTCTAACATAGCTTATGATGCAAATGGATTTAATAGATATCTACAGAAGCTTCCACCAAATGCAAAGGGATATGTAAATTTCTCAGCTCCTCATGGAACTTTCTCTAAAACTGAACATATAATTGGTCATAAAGCAAATATCAACAAATACAAAAAAAGGAAATAATCCCTTGTATCATATTGGACCACCAGGGCCTAAAGTTAGAGTTCAACGACATCAAAAATCACAGAAAGCCTACCAACTCATGGAAACTAAACATCACTCAGCTGAACAACCTCTGGGTCAAGGATGAAATTAAGAAAGAAATCAAAGTCTTCCCATAATTTAACAAAAATGAATCTACAATGTAGGCATTGTGAGACACAATGAAAGCAGTCTTAAGAGGAAAATTCATAGCACTAGATGCCTATATGAAAAACCTAGAGAAATCCCACACTAGAGACCTAATAGTACAGCTGAAAACCTTAGAAAAATTAGAAGTGAAGTTACCTAGAAGGAGTAGACAGCAGGAAATAATCAAATGTAGAGCTGAAATCATTACAACTGAAACAAAAAGAACAATACAAAGAATTAATGAGTCTAAGAGTTGGTTCTTTGAGAAAGTCAACAAGATAATAAACTCTTATCCAAACTAACCAAAAAGCAGAGAGAGAGAGAGAGTATCCAAATCAACAAAATATGAAATGAAAAGGGGGACATAACAACATACCCACAGGAAATCTAGAGAATTATCCGGTCATACTTTGAAAATTTATACTTGAAAAAATGGAAAACCTAGAAGAAATGGACAGCTTTTGGACAGGTACCATTTACCAAAATTAAATCAAGATCACATTAAATACCTAAAAACACCTATAACCTTAAGTGAAATAGAAGCTGTCATTTAAAGCCTCCCAAGTAAAAAAAGCCCAAGTCCAGATGGTTTCAGTACAGAATCTTACCAGACATTAAAAGAAGAACTACTACCAATACTCCTCAAACTGTTTCACACAGTAGAAACTGAAGGAATATTGCCTATCACTCTTTATGAGGCCACAATTACCCTTATCCACAAGCCACTTAAGACAGAAAAAAGAAGGAAAATTACAGACCAATTTCACTCATGTATATTGATGCAAAATGTCTCAACAAAATACTTGCAAACCATATATAAAAACATATAAAAAAAGGCATCCACCACAATCAAGTAGGCTTCATTCCAGAAATGCAGAGATGGTTCAACATAGGAAAAACCATAAAGAACATCCATGATATAAACAAATTGAAGAAAGAAAAAAACACATGATCATATCCTTAGATGCTGAAAAAGCCTTTGACAAGATCCAACACTCCTTTTTGATAAAAGTCCTGGAGAGTTCAGGAATAGAGAGAAAATATCTAAATATAATAAAGGTGATGTACAAGAAGCCATTAACCAACATCAAACTAAATGAAAAAATACTCAAAGCAATCCCACTAAAATCAGGAGCTAGACAAGGCTATCCTGGGGTTCAGAACTAAAAAGGAAATTCTCAGCAGGAGAATTACAAATTACTGAAAGGCTGAAGTGGCCAACATCTTTAGCAATCAGAGAAATGCAAATCAAAACAACTTTAAGATACCACCTTACACCTGTCAGATTCCCTAAGATAAAAGACACAGATGACAGCTTATGCTGGAGAAGTTGAGGAGCAAGGGGAACACTCCTCCAATGTTGGTGGGAGTGTAAGCTTGTTCAGCCACTCTGGAATGAAGTATGGTGGTTTCTCACAATACTGGGAATCAATCTCCCAAAGGAACCATCAATACCACTACTGAGCATATACCGTAAAGATGCATATTCGCTCTTCAAAGGCATAAGTTCAACTATGCTCATAGCAGCATTATTCGAGATAGCAAGAGCCTAAAAACAAACTAGATGCCCATCAACTGAAGAATGGATTACCAAACTTTGGTACATCTTCACAATGGAGTAACACTCAGCAGTAAGAGAAAAATGATATCCTAAAATTTGCAGGCAAATGGATGGTTTTGGAGAATATCCTCCTGAGTGAGGTATCACAAACCCAGAAAGATAAGCAGGGGATGTACTCACTCATCAAGAGGACTTTAAACAAAAAGCAAAGCATTTCCCAGCTGCAAACCTCAACCTCTGAACTGCTTGGGATCTGAAATACCTTGGACTGGCACCTTTAGTGCCTATTCCCTCCAGAGGAACGCCTGACCCAGTCTTGATTTTGAGGTGAGGAAAGCAAATCTGCCTGGAGTGGTCGCTGAAGTAAGCCACCTTGGGACTCTGGGACTTTGGGACCTCCTGCCCTTGCTGGGAGGAGATAAACTGATGGAGAGGAGAGAGAGAGTGACGGGAATGGCTGGGAGGGGGAAGGGAGTTTGAACAAGGGGATACAAGGATTTAAAAATGAGACTATTCATAATAAAAAAAGAAAAAGAAAAGATAAGAAAAAAAGATCAATTCAGAAAAAAAGATGTAATTTTATGGTTTGTTGAGTACTTATCAGACATGACTCATAGCAAAATGAAAGTGAGTCCATTTTAAAAACTCATGTATATATTTGAATAAAAAATAAGAATAACAGAAACAGAAGTATATAATGATACTCAAGCTTTCCAATGTGCTTAAAATTTTACATTGTTTAGTTATTCCTTTATAAAACTAAAATTTTTATTTTGGGACTAACAATAAAAAAAGAAAGTAAAGGTGCAGACATAGGACATGAAGCTACAGAATTTGGTGTTGTCCCATGAAACAATCTTCCCAGTAATCCAACAATACCATTATTGGGCATATACCCAAAAGACATGCATTCACACCCTAAAGGTCTTAGCCCAGCTATGTTTATAACAGCATTATTTGTAATAGCAAGAACGTGGAAACAAACTGAAGAATGGATTAACAAATTATGGTACCTCTACACAATGAGGTACTACTCAGTAGTTAAAAAAAATGACATTCTAAAATTTGCAGGCAAATGGATGGATTTTGAGAATATCATCTTGAGCAAGGTATCAGAAACCCAGAAAGATAAGCAGGGGATGTACTCACTCATTAGTGGACTTTAGACAAACAGCAAAGAACGCTCAAGCTGCCAACCACAACCACTGAACAGTTTGGGACCAGAAGGAACTTAAGAGAGACATCCAGAGAGTCTCCTTAGAAGAGAAAATAGAGAAGATCACCTTAGCTAATTGGGAGCACAAGGGTTTGCAACCAAGAAGGGGTGAGAACAAATCATGAGAGAAGATAATTGAATGAGAGGAACAACAAGAAGTGAGAAAATAAAAACAGATAGGGATCTTAATAGAGAAAGCCAATGTGGGGTTAGAAAAAGACCAGGTGCTAGGGAAACCTCTAAGAACTCACAGGATGTCCCTTACTAAGTCTTCAACCAAAAGTGAAGGTGTTGCCTGGACTTGACTTCCTCTATAATCAAATGAATAGTCATCTTAAGTGCCATCACAGAACTTACATCCAACAATGAATAGAGGTAGAGGCAGGATTACATGGCTGAGCACTGGGCTGAGTTCCTGGTACAGCTGAGAGTGGGGGAGGAGAGTTTATTTGAGTAAGGGGACAGGGATTACGAGGAAAATTCTCACAGTGATGGCCGGCTGGAGGTCTAGAGAGCTCACTGAATCAAGAACAGCCACTGAAGTACCATCAGGGAAAGGAACTAGGCCCTCCTAGGATAGGCAACTATTTACTGACATGGGCAGTGCATGAAGCCTCAAGGGGAGGGATCAAACTGTGTTTCTGTGCACAGACTGACACTTCAGAGCCCATTCCCTCCAGCGGAACACCTAATCCAGTCTTGATATTAGGATGAGGAAATAAGACTTGCCTGGAGTGGTTATGTCATGCTGAGCTGATCCATCTTGGGACTTCTTGCCCTTTCGGGGGAGGGGATGGAGAGATGGGGAGGAGGGAGACTGAAGGCTGACTGGGAGGGGTTGGGAGGGGATACATGGATAAAAAGACTTTATTTTATAAATAAAATTTAAAAAAGAACTTAGTATTTGTCTTAGTGTTTCTATTGTTGTGAAGAGATACCAATACCATGACTTCAGAAACTGTTGTAAAGGCAAGCATTCAGTTGGAGCTTGCTTACAGTTTCAGAGGTTTGGTCCATTATCAGGATGGCAGAAAGTATGCCAACAAGGAGGTAGACACAGTGATAGAGGAGGTGACGATTCTATATCCAAATCCAAATTGAGGCAGCAGGAAGAGAAAGAACCACTAGGATTAGCTCAGGCTTCTGAAACTCCCAAACCCACCACTATAACATACTTTTTCTAACAAGGACACACCCACTCCAATAAGACCACACCTCCTAATCTCTCTCAAATAACTCCTCTTCCTAATGACCAAGCATTCAAATATTTGAGCCTATGGGGGGTCATTTCTACTTATGCCACTGTAGTGCTTGCCCTTCTGGGTTTGATTCTTGCTTTTGTTAGTATTTCCTCAGTGTTCCCTTCTCTTTTCATTTTGTAATAGCAAAGTATATTCTGTGTCATTGTTTATTGAAGCTATACAATTTTCTCTTTCTAAACTTTACAGATAGTTATAGTTAAGAAATTGTTTTAAGTAAGGAAGAGACTTTGTATTTCAAACAGTGTTGAGACTGGAAGAGCATGAGGCTAAATGCATTTTGTGATATGATATGGAGATTAGTCTGTAAACAGAGAATAGAATGTGGTGGTTTGAGTGAGAATGTCTCCAAAAAGATCAGATGTTTGAATTCTCAGTCTCCAATTGATGATACATCTGACAGGGTGTAGCAGGTGTGGCTTTGTTGGAGGAAGTATGCCCTTGTTGGAGAAGATGTGGTCTAGTTGGAAGAGATGTACTCTTGATAAAAGTGGTGTGACTTTAGAGGTAGATTTTCAGTTTGAAGACTTAAATTACTTTGAGTTAATCTCTTTGCTTTGCACTATGGCTTGTGATTGGAGTCTGAAACACAAATTCTAATTGTTATTTAATGACAACTAAGACTCAGATGTTGGGGAAAAGCTGGAGAATCAGAGAGAGGAAACAAACCACAGCCAGTTCTCACCCAGCCAACTTCTCAGGGTAAAATCTATCTTCAAGAGTCCTCAGTTTGACTTTTTGTTTCTACAGAATACCATGTTGTCTGCCTATGTAAGCCTTAAGTATCTTCTTTGCCCAATTGTTTCACTTCTGGGTACACTCTGAATTATAATCTTAGAGTTAGGATTAAAGGTATGAACAACTATTATTTGGTAATTAGGCTCTAACTCACAAAACACAGAAAGATCTCTGTCTCCAGAGTAATAGGATTAAAGGCATAGGTCATCACTCAGTCTTTCTCTTGCTGGGATGAAAGGCAAAAGTTACTACTCTCTGACCCTTACGGCTATAACTGTGGATGAATCTGTTTTCTGATATTCCAGGCTGGTTTTATTAAATGTAAAATATATCACCACAGGAACCCTCAGATATTATGCATGCATGCATGCACTATCTCTGTACCACATCATGGATTTTTTTTATTATTATGAATAAAGAAGTCACTTTTTCTATCATTGTATATCCTTAATCAAGGTTCCTTCGCCCTCCCATCACATCAGGTCATTCTGTCTTCTTTTCCACATCTCCCCATCCCAGCCATGGGCAGGTGATCCCAAGGTCCCAATATTGCTTAGACCAGCCTCCACTCCTGGCAAATCCAGTTTTGGAACCTCAACATCAAGACTAAGCCAGGTGTTCCCCTAGGGGGAGTGGGATCCAAGGTGTCAGCCCAAGGTACTCCTCAGTGGTTGTAGTTTGCAGCTTGGGAATGCTTTTGTTTGTTTGTTTGTTTGTTGGATTGTTTGGTTAGAATCCACTAATGAGTGAGTGCATTGCCTGCTTATCTTTCTGGGTTTGTGATAACTTGCTCAGGAGAATATTCTCCAAAACCATCCATTTGCCTGCAAATTTTAGAATATCATTTTTTCTTAGCTGAGTAGTACTCCATTGTGTAGATGTACCACAGTTTGTTAATCCATTCCTCAGTTGAGAGGCATCTAGGTTGTTTCTAGAATCTTGCTATTACAAATAATGCTGCTGTGAACATAGTTGAGCTAATGCCATTGGAGTATGACTGTACATCTTTTGGGTATACACCCAGAAGTGGTAATGCTGGGTCCTTGGGGAGATTGATTCTCAGTTTTCTGAGAAACCGCCATACTGCATTCCATAGTGGCTGAACAAACTTATACTCCCACCAACATTGAAGGAGTGTTCCCCTTGCTCCACATCCACTCCAGCATAGGCTGTCATCTGTGTCTTTTATCTTAGCCAATCTCACAGGTGTCAGGTGGTATATCAAAGTTGTTTTGATTTGCATTTCTCTGATGGCTAAAGATGATAAGCACTTTTTCAAGTGCCTTTCAGCCTTTCGTAATTCTTCTGGTGAGAATTCCCTTTTTAGTTATGAACCCCATTATTTGATTGAGTTATTCAAGGTTTTGGGCCCTATATTCTTGAGTTCTTTCTACATCTTAGAGATCAGTTCTCTATCAATTTTAGAGTTGGTAAAAACCTTTTCCCATTCTGTAAGCTATTGTTTATCCCTATTGATGGTGTCCTTGGATTTACAGAAGGTTCTCAGCTTCAGGAGATTCCACTTATTGATTGTTGGTCTTAGTGTTTGTGCCAATGGTGTTAAATTTAGGAAGGGGTCGCCTGTGCCAATTTGTAGAATTGTATTTCCCACTTTCTTTTCTATCAAGTTCAAAGTGGCTGGGTTTAAATTGAGGTCTTTGATCCACTTGGATTTGAGTTTTGTGCAGAGCAGGATGACAGACTTGGATCATTTGCATTTTTCTACACACTACCAACCAGCTATGCCAAAACCTTTGTTAAATATACTATCTTTTTTCCATGGAATATTTTGGGCCTCTTTGTCCAAAGATCAGGTGTTCATAGGTTTTTGGGTTGATGTCTGGATCCTCAATTCTGTTCCACTGATCCACAGTCTGTTTTTATGCCAGTACCAGGCTATTTTTATTACTGTAGCTCTATAGTATAACTTGAAGTTAGAGACGGTGATGCCTCCTGAGGTTCTTTTGTTGAACAAAATTGTTTTGGCAATCCTGGATTTCTTGTTATTCCAAATGAAATTAAGGATTGTTCTTTAAAGGTCAGAAAAATATTGTGTTGGGATTTTGATGGGCAGTGCATTGAATCTGTAGATTGCCTTTGGTAGAATTGTCATTTTTACTATGTTGATCCTATTTATCCAGGAACATGGGAGATCTTTACATTTTCTGATATCCTCTTCAATTTCTTTCTTCAGTGATTTAAAATTTTTGTCAAATAGATCTGTTACTTCTTTGGTTATAGTTACTCCAAGGTATTTAATACTATTTGCAGCTATTATAAAGGGTGATGTTTCCTTTATTTCTTTTTCTGCCCTTTTATCTTTAGTGTATAGGAAGGCTACTGATTTCCTTGAGTTAATCTTGTATCCTGCTACATTGCTAAAGGTGTTTATCAACCGTAGCAGTTGCTTGGAAGAACTTTGTGGGTCACTTATGTATACAATCATATCATTTGCAAATAGAGATAGTTTCACTTCTTCTTTTCCAATTTGTGTCCCCTCAATCTCCTTTCTTCTCTTAATGCTTTAGGTAAAACTTGGAGAACTATATTGAGCAGATAAGGGGAGAGAGGACATAGTTGCATAGTTCCTAATTTTAGTGGGATTGCTTTGAGTTTTTCTCCATTAAGGTTGATGTTGGCTGTCTGCTTCTTGTACATGGCCTTTATTATATTAAGATATTGTCCCTGTATTCCTGATCCTTCTAGAGTTTTTATCACAAACGAGTGTTGGATTTTATCAAAGGCTTTTTCAGCAACTAAGGATATGATCATGTGGTTTTATTCTTTTAATTTGTTTAAATGATGGATAATGTTTATGGTTTTCATATGTTAAACCAATCCTGCATTTTAGGAGGAAGCCTACTTGATCATGGTGGATGAAAATTTTTATATATATTGTTGTATATCGTTTGCAAAAATTTTGTTGAGAATTTTAGCATCAATATTCTTGAGGGAAATTGGTCTGTAATTCTCCTTTGTTGTGTCTTTGAGCAGGTTGGTTAAGGTAATTGTAGTCTAATAAAAGGAATTTGGCAATATTCCTTCAGTTTTTACTGTGTGGAATAGTTTGAGGAGTAATAATAGTAATTATTCTTTGAGTGTCTGGTAGAATTCTGCACTGAAACAATCTGGACCTGGGATTTTATTTTTTGGGAGGCTTTTAATGACAACTTCAATTTCCTTAAGGGTTATAGGCCTGTTTACGTAATTAATCTGTTCTTCCTTTAATTTTGGTAAATGGTACCTGTCCAGAAAGCTGTTAATTTCTTCGAGGTTTTTCCACTATTGTGGAATTCAAATTTTCACAGTATAATCTGATAATTCTCTGGATTTTCTGGGGTTCCCTTGTTATGTCCCCCTTTTCATTTCTGATTTTGTAGACTTGTACACTCTTTCTTTACTTTTTGATTAGTTTGGATAAGGGCTTATCTATCTTGTTGACTTTCTTAACAAACCAACTATTAGATTTATTGATTCTTTGTATTGTTCTTTTTGTTTCAATTGTATTGATTTCAGCTCTAAGTTTGATTATTTCCTGCCATCTACTCCTTCTAGGTGAGTTTGCTTTTAATTTTTCTAAGGCTTTCAGCTGAGCTGTTAGTTTTCTAGTGTGGGATTTCTCTAAGTTTTTTATATAGACATCTAGCACTGTGAATTTTCCTATTAAGACTGCTTTCATTGTGTTCCTCTAGTTTGGGTACATTGTGGATTCATTTTTATTAAATTCTAGGAAGACTTTGATTTTTTTCTTAATTTGTTCCTTGACCCAGACGTGGTTCTGCTGAGTGATGTTTAGTTTCCATGAATTGGTAAGCTTTCTGTGATTGTTGATGTTGCTGAACTCTCACTTTAGGCCCTGTTGGTCCAATATGATACAAGGGATTATTTCCTTTTTTGTATTTGTTGATATTTGCTTTATGACCAATTATGTGGTCAATTTCAGAGAAAATTCCATGAGGAGCTGAGAAATATGTATATTCCTTTGCATTTTGGTGGAAGCTTCTGTAGATATCTATTAAATCCATTTGCATCATAACCTATGTTAGACTCCTTATTTTTCTGTTGAGTCTCTGTCTGGTTGACCTATCCAGGGGTGAAAGTAGGGTGTTGAAGTCTCCCACTATTAGGGTGTGAAAAGTGATGTGGGATTCATGCTTTATCAGTGTTTCTTTTACATAGGTAGGTGCCCTTATATTGGGGCATAAATATTCAGAATTGAAATCTCCTCTTGACCAATTTTTCCTGTGGTGAATAAGTAATGACCAACTTGGTCCTTTTTATCAACTTTAACTTAAAGTCTACTTTGTTAGATAATAGGATGACAACCCCAGCTTGTTTCTTAGGACCATTTGACTGCAAAGTCTTTTCCCAACCCTTTACTCTGAGCCTGTGTCTATCTTTGTGGTTGAGATGTGTTTCTTGTAGGCAAGAGAAGGATGGCTTCTGTTGTTTTAACCATCTTGTTAGTATGTGTCTTTTTATAGGTGAGTTGAGTCCATTGATATTAAGGGATGTTGGTGACCACTGATTGATATTTCCTGCTATTTTTGGTGGTAACTTGTTTGTATTTCCTTTTTCTGGAGTATTCTTTTGTTGTATTATTGATTGTTTGTGGCTTCATTGGTGTATCTGGGGTCCTTAGGTTGGATTTTTCCCTCTAATGCTTTCTGTAGTGCTGGATTGGTGATAGATATTGTTTCTGTCTGACTTTGTCATGAAATATCTTGTTTACTCTATCTATGGTAATTGATAGTTTTGCTGGGTATAGTAATCTAGGTTGACAGCCATGCTCTTTTAGAGTCTGTATAACTTCTGACCAAGCTCATCTAGCTTTCATTGTTTCCATTGAATAGTCAGGTGTTATTCTGATGGGTCTGTCTTTATAGGTAAGTTGGCCCTTTTGCAGCTGTTAATTTTTTTTCTTTGTTCTGTATGTTTTGTGGTTTGATTGTTATGTGGTATGCTGACTTTTCTTTGGGTCATATCTATTTGGTGTTCTGTAAGCTTCCTATATGTTTATAGTCAGTTCCTTCTTTAAGTTAGGAAAGTTTTCTTCTATGATTTTATTGAATATATTATATGTGCCTTTGAGCTAGCATTCTCCATCTTCTATTCCTGTTATTCTCAAGTTAAGTGTTTTTATGGTGTCCCACATTTCCTGAAAATTTTGTGTTATGGCTTTTTTGGTTTTAGTATTTTTTTTTTGACTGGTATATCTATTTCAGCCACTGAGTCTTCCACTTCAGAGATTCTCTCTTCCATCTCTTGGATTCTGTTGGTTATGCTTGTATTTGTAGTTGTAGCTTTTTTCTTCAGGTTTTCTATTTCCATTTTTACCTCATTTTGTGCTTTTTTATTGCTTCTATTTCAGTTTTTAGTTCCTGGAATGTTTATTTTTTGGTTTACCTTTTCTTGGTTTTTGTTCAATGATTTGTTCATCTGTTCCAATTATTTGGTTGTATTTTCTTCTATTTAAGAGAATTTTTCATATCTTCTTTGAGGGCTTCAGTCATCTACATAAAGGTATTTTTGGTGTTGCTTCTTTCTGCTTCCTCTTCATTGCTCTGTTCAGGTCTTTTGTTGTAGAACCACCACTTTCTTCTGTTGTTACCTTGTTGTTCTTTATATTATTATATGTATTCTTGCATGACATCTGCCCATGGCTTCAGTGGTTCATAATTAGTTGGCTCCTGGTCAGTTGTGGCAACAGGGCTTGTGTGTCTCCTGTCACCTCTTAGCAAGGGTTCTGCTCAATCTTTGACTCTGCTCTTGGCAGGGGGTCTGAATTTGGAGTCCTCAGTTCTTCTCTGCTGATATAGTTGGAGGTGGGGTTGCCGTGAAAGTTTCCTTGTTTTTGTAGCAGCTGGAGGAGCCCCTCACAGCCAGTCTATTCCTGTCTTCTAAGAAGTGTGTATAGACATGCACCACAGACAGAACTTGGTCCCAGAACACACCTTTTTCCAGGGAAGGGATATCACATCATAGGTTCTAAGCCTTTGGAATCATCACACAATAAAGGACCTTTTTTTTCTAAATTTATATTGGTCATGATGTTTTCTCACAACAACGGCAAATATCTGATTTAGTATCTTCATTCTTGAATCATTCAAATTCTTTGTATTTTTCATTGTAGCACATATATAACCTTCTTGTGATGGTTTGAAGCAAACTGGCCACTAAAGAAAGTGGCACTCTTATGAGGTGTGACTTTGTTGGAGTAGGTATAATCTTATTGAAGAAAGTGTATCACTATCGAGACCAGCTTTGAGGACTTTGGCTTAAGCTTCACTCAGTTTGAAACTCAGTCAACTTCCTTTTGCCTGCAATATGTAGGACTTTTAGTAAATATTTCAGTGGCCCATCTGCCTCATCTGTCTGTATACTGCTATGCACCATGGCCTAGTAATAATGGACTGAACCACTGAAACAGTAAGTGAGCCACCCCAATTAAATGTTTACTTTATAAGAGTTGTCATACTCTGGGTTTGTTAGGTTGGAGTTTTCCCTCAAGTGCTTTCTGTAGTGTGCATAGGTATTGTTTCAACTTTTCTTTATTGTAAAATATCATGCTTACTCCACCTATGATGATAATAGTTTTGCTGGGTATAGTAGTCTGGGTTGGCAGCCATGCTCTTTTAGTGTCTATATAACTTCTGAACAGGATCTTATTGCTTTCATTGTTTCCATTGAATAGTCTTGTGTTATTCTGGTGGGTATGCCTGTATAGGTAAGTTAGCCTGTTTCCTTTGCAGCTCTTAATATTTTTTTTCTTTCTTCTTTATGTTTTCTGGCTTAATTATTATTTGGTGAGCAGATTTTTTTGGGGGGGGGTCTATTGTAGTTGGTGTTCTGAAAGCTTCTTGTATCGTAATAGGTATTTCCTTCTTTAGATTAGGAAAGTTTTCTTCTATGATTTTATTGAATACATTATCTGTGCCTTTGAGCTAGTATTCTTCTCCTTCTTCTATTCTTATTATTCTCAGGTTAGGTCTTTTCATGATGTCCCAAATTTTCTGAACATTTTGTGTTATGCCTTTTTTGGTTATAGTGTTTACTTTGGGTGATTTATCTATTCCACTATTGAGTCTTCCACTCTATAGATTCTCTCTTTTATATCTTGGATTCTGTTGCTTATGCTTGTGTCTGTATTTCCAGATTATTTCTTCAGATCCTCTATTTTATCCTTTGCTTTATTTCTGCCTTCTTTATTGTTTCTATTTCAATTTTTAGTTCCTGGAATGATTTTTTCATTTGTTGGATTTCTCTTTCTTGGTTTTCTTTCAAGGATTTGTCCATTTCTTCCAATGTTAATTGACCTTTTTTTCCCTATTTCCTTAAGGATACCAGAATGGACATTATTTATTCATCTCAGGAAAAATCAATCAAGATGAAATCTCAATCCTGAATATTTATGCCACTAAAGTAAGGGTATCATTGTATGTAAAAGAAACACTCCTAAAGCTTAAACCCACATCAAATGTCACACTCTAATAGTGGGGGACTTCAGTATCCCACTTTACGCTTGGATAGGTCAAACAGACAAAGCTCAACAAAGAAATAAGGGGTCTAAAAGAGGTTATGATGCAAATAGACTTAATAGATATTTACAGAACCTTTCATATGAACACAAAGGAATTTTCTCAGCACCCCATGGAACTTTCTCAAAAATTGACCATGTACTTGTTCATTAGACAAATATCAATAGATTAAAAAAAATGGGAATAACTCCTTGTATCGTATCAGACCACTATGGCCTAAAGTTAGACTTCAACAACAACAAAAATCACAGAAAGCATGCAAACTCATGGAAACTGAACATCTGTATATTGAACCACATCTGTGTGAGAGAAGAAGTTAAGAAAGAAATCAAACACTTTCTAGAGTTTAATGAAAATGAATACACAACATACCCAAACTTATGGGACACAATGAAAGCAGTCTTAAGAGGAAAATTCATAGCACTAGATGCCTATATAAAAAATAACAAGAGAAAGCTCACACAAGCTACCTAACAACTCAGCTGAAGGCTTTAGAACAATTAGAAGCAAACACAGCTAGATGGAGTAGAGGTCAGAAAATAATCAAACATTGGGCTGAAATAAGTACAATAGAAACAAAGAGAACAATACCAAAAAAAAAAAAAATGAACAAAAAAATTGGTTCTTTGAGAAAGTCAACAAGATAGCCAAACCCTTATCTAAACTAATCAAAAGACACAGAAAGAGTATTCAAATTAACAGAATCAGAAAAGAAAAAAGGGATATAACAACAGACCTCCAGGAAATCCAGAGAATTATCAGGTCAAATTTTGAAAACTTATACTCTTCCAATGGAAAACCCAAAGGAAATGGACAGTTTTCTGGATAAGTACTAATTACCAAAATTAAATAAGGAACAAATTTAACACCTAAACAGACCTATAACACCAAGGGAAATTGAAGCTGTTATTAAAACTCTCCCAAATAAAAAAAAAGTCACATCCAGATGGCTTTCCTGGAGAATTTTACCAGACTGTTCAATACAGTGGAAACTAAAGGAATACTGCCAAACTCCTTTTTTGAGGCCACAATCACCCTGATACCCAAGCCACTCAAAGATGCAACAAAGGAGAAATACAGACCAATCTGCATCATGAACATTGATGCAAAAATACTGAAAAAAATTCTGGCAAACTGATTACAACAACATATAAAAAATATCATCCACCATGATCAAGTAGGCTTCATCCCAAAAATGCAGGGATGGTTCAACATACCAAAAAACTATAAATGTCTTCATCATATAAAAAAATTGAAGAAGAGAACATGATCATCTCCTTAGATGCTGAACAAGCCTTTGACAAAGTCCAACATTCCTTTATGATAAAAGTCCTGGAGAGATCAGCAATAAAGGGAAAATTCCTAAGTATAATAAAGGCGATTTACAAGAAGCCAATGGCCAACATCAAACAAAATGGAAATAAACTCAAAGCAATCCCACTAAAAGTAGGAACTAGACAAGGCTGTCCCCTCTCTCCTTATCTATTCAACATAGTTCTTAAAATTTTAGCCAAAGCAATAAGAGGACTAAAGGAGATTAAAGGGATATGAATTGAAAAAGAAGAAGTGAAACACATGACATGATTGTATACATAAGTGATCCACAAAAATCTATTAGGGAACATCTACAGCTGATAAACTCCTTCAGCAATGTAGCACGATATAAGATTAACTCAAAAAAAAAAAATCAGTAGCTCTCCTATACACTAAAGACAGCTGAAAAAGAAATAAGAGAAACATCACCCTTTATAATAGCTGCAAAGAGCATTATATACCTTGGAGTAACTGTAACAAAAGAAGTAACAGATCTGTTTGACAAAAACTTTAAATCACTAAAGAAAAAAAATTGAAGAGGATATCAGAAAATGAAAAGTCCTTCCATGCTCCTGGATAGGTAGGATCAACAAAGTAAAAATGGCAATCTTATCAAAAGCAATCTATAGATTCATTGCAATTCCTATCAAAATCCCAACACAGTTTTTTACAGAACTGATAGAACAATACTAAATTTTATTTGGAATAAAAGGAAAGTCAGGATGGCCAAAACAACTTTGCTGAAGAAAAGAACCTCAGGAGGCATCACCATACTCAACTTCAAGTTGTACTATAGAGCTACAGTATAAAAAAGTCTGCCATAAAAAACAGACTTGTGGATCCAAGGAATCAAATTGAAGACCCAGATATTAACCCACACACCTGTGAACACTTGGCTTTTGACAAAGAGTTCAAAAATATTCAATGAAAGAAGATAGTATTTTCAACATGTTTTGTTGGCATAACTGCATGGCAGTATGTAGAAAAATGTAAATAGATGCAAGCCTATCACTCTGCACAAAATTCAAATCCAAGTGGATCAAAGACCTCAACATAAAACCAGCTATGCTGAACTTGATAGAAAACATATTTCGAAATACCCTCCAATGCATTAGCACAGGTAACTACTTTCTAAATATAACACCAGTAGCACAGACACTAAGAACAACAATCAATAATTGGGACCTCTTGAAACTGAGAAGCTCCTGTAAAGCCAAGGACACTGCGAATAGGACAAAACGACAGCCTACAGCATGGGAAAAGATTTTTCACAACCCTACAAATGACAAAAGATTGATCTCTAAAATATATAGAGCACTCAAGAAACTAGAGCCCCAAACCCTGAATAACCCAATCAAAATTGGAGTTCAGAACGAAAAGGGGAATTCTCAGTAGAATTGCAAATGACTGAAAGACACTTGAAAAAAATGTTCAACATCTTTAGCCATCAGAGAAATGCAAATCAAAACAACTTTGTGATACCACCTTACACCTGTCAGAATGGCTAAGATTAAAAACACAGATGACAGCCTATGCTGGAGAGGATTCCCAGCAAGGAGAACACTCCTCCATTGTTGGTGGGAGTGTAAACTGATTCAGACACTCTGGAATGTTTCTCAGAAAGGTGGGAATCACTCTCCCCAAGGATCCAGCAATACCACTATTGGGCATATACCCTAAAGACACACATTCATACCCCAAAAGCATTAGCTCAACTATGTTCATAGCAGCATTATTCATAATAACAAGAACCTGGAAACAACCTTTATGCCCCTCTACTGAGGAATGGATTAACAAACTGTGGTACATCTACACAATGGAGTACTACTCAGCAGTACGAAAAAATCATATTCTAAACTTTTAAGGCAAATGAATGGACGTGAAGAATATCCTGTTGAGTGAGGTCTCACAAACCCAGAAAGATAAGCAGGGGATGTACTCACTCTTTAGTGGATTTTCAATTGGTGAATAAATTGATTTAAAACACACGCACATACACAAAACAAAACAAAACTTCGTTTTTGTCTGTAGAAAGGTTGCTTTGCAGAAATTTGTGGTGGGCATAGAGCATTCTGGGCATTAGCTGTGACCTACTGTGCTTTCTTTATCTGCAGCTGAGCCTAACCTGGCTGGAGAGCTTTACATTTTATTTTTTACGTTTTATGTATTTTAGGGAAAAGAGAAGGTTTTTTTTGACAAGAAGCTAATTTGTTTATTAAAAAGTATACAAAATTAGGTTAATTACAACATCAATTTATCAAAGGTTCCTAAAGTCAATTTTGCTTTTGGAAAAGTATCAAGTATTCATATCCAGAATAGCAGCCTTTTATTATCTTGATTTATGGAACCATCAGATCTTCAAACAAGGACATCAAATGAAGCCCTGGATCATAATGTATTACTCTTTTCCTGAAAGCTTGGAATGTAAATGAAAATTTATTTTTTATTTAATGGAAAAATATGAACAAAGTAACCCTCAGACCAAGTATATGTCAAAATGGTTTGTTGCCAGAATTAAACATGAACAAATTAACTTTACATTGCTAAAAAAATTAGCCTTAAGTTGAGTTTTTTATTTATTAAAGCAATTTCAGATCTTTGAGCCTTACAACAAAACAGCTAATTAGTTTTAGCTAGGAAACTCACATCCTAGCTAAATGACATCCTCAAATGGTACTTATCTTAAACCAAAGTTCTTAAATGTTAACAAATATAGGAGAAAAAATTTAATATTCTATTGAAAAATACAGGTAGCCTTAACAGAAACATGCTTGGTCAGTCTAGAAAAGAGAAGTTTTTGTTTGTTTGTTTGTTTGTTTGTTTGTTTGTTTGTTTTTTGTTATCTACTCTGAATGTTTTCCTTTTTTATATAATGTTTGATATTGATTTAAAAAAAAAAAAGAGTTGTTATACTCAAGTCTCCTGAGTGCAATAGAAATTTTATCTCAGACAGAAGTTGGAACCAGGGATTGGGATTTCATAATAGCTAGATTATATGTTTGTGTGGAATAATATGAATTTTGAAACTGTGAATTAAAAAAGCAGCTGAATATCTTAAGTGCTGAGTGATGGCCCATACTAGTAGGGGTGCAGAAGACAGTCATTCTGAATGTGATTTGATGAACTGTGGGGGGTTCACTCAAGAGGTTTCAGAGAAGAATAATTTTAATATTTTGCCTAGCGGTCCTTCTTGTGATATTTTTGTAAAGAAAGTGACTGCTTTTTTGCCTTTATCCAAAGAGTCTGCCCAAAGATAAAGTGAAAAATGTTGGATTAATTCCACTGGCAAAAGAAATCTCAAAAGAGTCTGGTATAGTTATGGTTACTAGCATTTATGCTTATAAGGATTTATAGTGAAAAACTAGCTGAGCAGGGTAAATTATAAAATATAAAATTTGAGGAGAAGAAAAAAAAAAAACACCAGGAAGTGGAATGGTGCTAAATTTTGTGTTCAGGAAGATAAATGGATTAAGAAATAGAATAAAGGGAGTGGTAACCTCAGAGCAAATTCCCACCCAGCTAAGTTTCACTAACAGATGAAATGGAACTAAAGAATAGCTTAGAGCTGAGTGTGCTGGAGCACACCTTTAATCTCACACTGAGAAGAAGCAGCTGGTGGATTTCTGAGCCTGAGGCCGACCTGTTTCAAGTTCAGCTAACCTTTGGCAATGAAGAAAACAGAAAGCTGCTGATGAATGTAACTGAATGAGAGAGCCATGTTCTAGTCACAGTTAGCAGCAGGACTTGCCAGCTTCAGCCATGTTGTTCAGGCTTATGAGTTAAGGATAGAATAAATAGGTTATGGAATCTACTTTTATAGAGGTGAGGCCAAGGTTTCCCAAATGAAGGCCTAGTAGAGAGGTCTTTGTCTGAAGCTGTGAAGATAAAGCCTGGATTGCCTTGGAGAATCCAAGATTGGATGTTACGATGCCAGAGTCATGGGATACTTTCTGAGGAGAATTGCTGACAGGGAGGGAAAATAGTAAAAGAGAGAAAAGTATATCGTAATCAACAAAGCAGAATGGAGTAGGAGATCTACTAAAGAGTGGGTCAACATCAGACATGCATATTCAGAGTATGGAGCTTGCCCAACTGGTTCAGTATTTTTTCAGTATGTTCCCTTTCCTATGTTTTGCAATGGTAATGTATATTCTGTACCAATATATGTTGGAAATATGGTATCTGTTTTTTTATTATTATTTTTACAGGTGATTACAATTGCATAAATCTAAAAAAAGACTTTCAACTTTAGACTTTTAAATATTATTGAGACTGTGGTAGACTATGGGGACTTTTAAAGTTAGACAAGCCTTTGGTGGCCAGGGAGAAGAATGTGGTGGTTTGAAAAAGAAATGACCCTTAAAGGAAGTGGTACTACTGGGAGGTCTGGCTTTGTTGGAGGAGGTATGGCCTTGTTGGAGAAAGTGTGTGGTGGAAATGTTCTCTGTATGATGTAAATAAAGTAACTGGTATGGCCTATGTGGAGCACCATAGAAGTGGTAGGAGGATCAGAGGAAAGGCAGGCAGAAGGAGGGTGGAGTTAGTCACCCTCTGACTCCCAAGAAGAGACGAGTAAGAAATGCAGGTGAGCCATGGGCTGGGCCACATGACGGGTAGATTAGTAGATTACAAGAAGCTAGCTAGTAATGTGCTTGAGACATGGATCAAACTGTGTGAAGTTAATATAAGTGTCTGATTCTTTTCTTTGGGGGACAAAAGCTGCCGCTAGCCAGGTCCAAACCTCCGGCCCCAAATGGGCCCGGGAAACCTTTTACAGCAAAAGTGTGTCATTGTGGAGACCACTCTTGAGGTCTTTTACTTCACTCTCTGTGACTCTCAGTCAACTTCCTGTTGCCTGAAAGATATAGGACTCTTAGCTAATACTCCAGCACCATGATGGCCTGCATACCATGTTCCCCATCATGATAATAATGGACAGAACCTCTGACACTGCTGTGATCCACTCTAATGAAATGTTTTCTTTATAAGAGTTGCTGTGGTCATTGTGACTCTTCATAGAAAAAAAATCCTAATGAAGACACTTCCCTACAGTGCTTAGATGTATTATACTTGTTGATATGACTGTCTCTTTTAACTTAACATACATTGTTTTGTGCCGGTGATCTTATCACTCTCAGGTTCCATAACATACATGACAGCAATCCATATGTGGTTAGGGATTGTACATAGCCAATGCTCAGTAGATACTAGCAGAGTAAAAAACTATCTTAATCTACACTGTGTGTTAATTATATCTGATCACCTAACAAGGAAGTCATTGTAATTGATAGAATTTAGAGTAATGTCTAGACACTTCTAACTTTAAATAAGTTGATCTTTGAATTAAGGCCTTGTGGATATTGATCAGAGCAATAAAATTTGGCAGCATTCAGAAATGAAAAAGACAGAAAACTATTACAGCATTAGCTAGGAAAAGTGTATAATCAATGGTGTGGCACTCTGTGCACACACAGAGCAACTGGAATCTTTTAGACCTCATTCAAAAATGCATATTGAGGCACTACAGAATGGATTGATGGTTTAGAGCACACTATGTATTGCTCTTGCAAACAACCTAAGTTTGCTTCACAGCGTTAATGTCAGGTGACTTACAATCAACTGTAACTCTGGCTCCAAGGATATGATGTTGCTATTCTGCAGATACTTAGACATGATATCCCTCTCTCTCTTCCTCCCCCCTCTCTTTATGTTTGTCTATATCTATCTATCTATTTGTCTGTCTGTCTGTCTATCTATCTAAATCTATCTATATCTATCTATCTGTTTATCTATCTATCTGAAGGTGATTTTGAATTTTACAAATTAAGCTGCACGTACTAGCTTTTCTTCATTAGTAGTAGGCCATGGGTATATTATTATAGTGATGAATATCTGACTAATACAGAGTTCATATAAATTATTAATGAGGCCATGTTTCCACTGATATTCACAATTTCCAAAATATCTTTACTCCTGTGACTGTGAGGCAATGAATGAAAACTGTATATCTAACTTTACAGATGGCAAGTAGACAGAAAATATGTGGTTCATACATATACAATAGAGTTAAATGAGTTGTCTTGATTCAATTCTAGAATTCTTTTAAAGAAAACCATTGAAAATCAGTAAAATTCACTGGATATGTACAAAAAGTTACAGTAAAATGACAAAGCAAGTTACGGTTGAAGAAATTAAAAAAGAAATAATTGCCACAACTATTCATAAGTAGAATTATTAAGTATTTGTTCTATGTTTTAGATGAATGTAGCTATCCTTAAATATACACTTTACAGCCTCATATAGGTTGAGCTAGGGCAATCATTTTACAAATGAGAAAAGAAGAATAACATCATAAGCCAGCTTATGGAGAGTGTTCAGATAGTCATTGCAGATTGAAACTAAAGCATCTCATCTAGAAAGTTCAATTTATCCATACCTGTGAAACATCACAGCTGATGTTAATTTGCATAGAAATATTGCTAGATATATGAAAACAATGGAGATGCATGGATTTGTGAAAGCCTTGTTAATTGTATGAGTTAATATACTAGACTATGGAATCACTGAGATAAACTTTATTACTGGGTATGCCTATTTTATTAAATAAGATTATCAATTGGATGAATGGATCCCATTAAGTAACACCCTTAGTTAATAGAAATGATCAAAAACTCAATTGAATTAGAGCCTAATAAGAATGAACAGGTGTTGAAAAGGGGAGAATTCAGGCTCCTTTCCCTGCTTAAACCAGAACATTGTTTTTGTTTTTGTTTTTTTTTTTTAATTTGGGGACTCTGATTTTTACCATAAATTCCCTGGTTTCAGGCTTTTCCATTCTGTCTGGAATTGTACCACTAGCACTTCTAATATTTTCCAGCTTGGAAATGGCTGGGATATCTTCCAGTATGAGGAATTTCTCATGAAAATATATCCACCACTACCCATCCATCTATCATCTATTCTACTGGTTCTGTACCTCTAGGGAATCCTACTTATTATGGATCATTGGATAGATTGGTTGATGGATGAATGTTTGGTTTGTAAACAGATGCATGAAGGAGTGGATGGGAGTATGGATGGAACATGTAAAAGGGAGAGAAAGTGGTAAATACTATAAAGTAATTGGTATTGAGAGAGTACTGAAATAATTTTGTCCATTATACAAAAGGCTTCAATGCTTCAACACAGTATAAAAAAGAAGAGCTGAGGAAGTGGCTCAACAGTTAAGAGTACATACTGATCTTTCAAGGACCTAAGTTCAGTTCACAGCACCCACATCTAGCTGCTCACAACCACCTATATCTCCAGTTCCAGGGATATTTGACACACACAGAAACACACACACATGCACACATACACACAAACACACATTTTAGGTTAAAGAGAGTCATGGATAGGTTTGAAGGTAAAAAAAGTAAAAATGGAGTGAGATAATTATATTTTAATTTAAAAAATATTAAAAAGTAAAGTATAAAATCATATGCAAAGACATTTTATAATACAATACATAAAGGCATTTAATTCTAACTTTTTATTATACATAATATAATCTGTTTTCTATTTATGTTAATACTTTTATACTTTATTTCTCATTTAAAATTCAGTTTTTAATTTAAGAAATACTATTTTTTTTATAAAAGAAGTATCATTTAAAGGGAGAATAAGTAGTATGATGATATTTATAGTTCTATAAAATATCATTCTATACTTTAATTACCAAAGTAGTTTTAGATTTGGTAAAGTCCTGATGAAAGACAGTTAAATGTAGTCTTGTATTATGATAATTAATTTGCTATGAGATATATATTAAGTAATATTTATTATTTAAATATTACTTATAGAGAAGGGTTTTGTTTAAAGGGAGAAAATAGAGGGGGAAGCAGCACGCCGCAGAGTTTTTTAACTGCCCGATCCGGCACCAATCTAGGAACTGTGACAGAGCCTGGCTTCCTCTTCAGCCCCTTTCATCTGGGGGCTTTACTTTTGATGCTTTTTAGTTGACTACGCCCTGCTTGACTCTAGCATTTTGACGTAATTAGTTTATATGTGTAGCTTCTGATTTTTCGCTACATCTCCTCTTTTTGTCTAAATAGGAAGATTTTAAACTAAGTATAAAACTATATATTATAGGGATTATTATAAGGCAGTGTTTGGGGAAGAGAAAGGTATTTACATAAGTGAGGTCAAACTATCGCTGACAAACAACAAATATAAGGTGTAATTTAATGTTTAAAATGTTGATATGAGGAAATATATAGGGATTGTTTTAAGACTGTTTATCTTGAACAATAAAGTTTTAACATCTGAGTGTCTTTGTCAAGATGTGAAGTAATAACAACTTTAACTATCTAATCTTTAATACTGTCAAGACTTGAGAAGGAAATATATATTTGAAGTTGGAAGCATGATGAAGTAACTTTTAAAATTTAGGGGAAGACAATGACAGTTAACTATTTGGACAGTTATCTATTATTTTTTTGTACAATGGGAGCATTTATCTTTGTGGCTATTGGCCTATGATATCTGACAAGTTTTTATAGAAGCAGGGTGTTTTTTGGTAGGACTGTTTTATTTTGTTTATGCAGGCTTTGGTAGTCTTTATTTTTTATTTTGTTTGTCTATATTGGGCAGAGAGCACGCTGACAGCAGTCAGGGCAAGTGTTGTCTTTTGTCCCTCAGGCTATTGTTTGTTAAACAAGATAATCTCTTTGTAAGATGTCTGTGATATTTAACACCATCTTGAGAAAGGAATGGTGATATCGGGAGTTGTTATGTTTTTTAAGGCCAAATTTGAGATAACAAAATTTTGAATGTGATATTTTTTTGGTCTATGAAGTGGTTGAAGATGCTTATTTATTTGGTATACTTTAACATGTTTTTGAAAAGCCTGAGTATTTTGACTCTTAGGTGGCAAATCTGAGTAATTATAATTTGTAATCTTAATTAACTAAGAAAGTGAAGCTAACATTGTAAAAATAGGCATTTTAAAATGAGTGTATAGCTCTTTTATAATAATTTTAAGTATAAAAATCTTATGAATATTGACTAAAATATATATTTTATATTAAAGGACAACAATATTTTAACTATATGTTATTTTATATATATATAAATATATCTAAACAGAGTTATATAAATAACTTGTGTATATATTATAACAAATGTTTTGACTAGCATAAATAATTAGAGGTAGAAATTGTATTATGGAAATGGCAATGTACTTAATATATATTAATGTGTAAAATACTTTAAACAGAGGTAGATATGTGTAACTTAAGGCAATTATATATTTAGCTTTGTATTAAAGTATATATTATTTTAATTAAATATATAGATTGATTTTTTATTTGTATCAATATATAAACATTTGTATCATGTTTAATTTTGTAGTAATATATATTATTTTAATCAAACATATAGATGGATTTTTTATTTGTATTAATATATAAACATTTGTATTATCATGATTTATTTTTTATTTATTTTTTTGTTAATAGTTGTTTGTAAGCATAATGATTTTTTTATTTATTTTCATAAGTAGCCTGAACTGATATATCAACAAACTGTTTTTTTTTAAGGATTTGGTCTTTGGAGATGGTAATATTTTTAGTTTGATCTTGAGATTTTAAGGCTTTAGCCTCTTTTCTAAATTAATTTTTTTATTGTAAGCTTTGGCCATTGTTTAACACTGTGGTAGTTAAATTTTTTTAGTTATTAGGAAGTATTTGGTTTTGTGTTGACCATGAGTTTATGGATTATTTGACAAAAGATGATTGTATATTATATGTAATTATGGCTTTTTAAAAATTGTTTTCAGATATTTTATGAGTATAGGTTTATAATTGTATTTTATATTGTTTGAAGCTTTTTTATGTGATTGTGGTTTTTTGGGTTTTGTCATAACTGGGAATAGAGTTGGAGGGGTGGGGGGTAGTCTCTTTACTGTAGCTATTTTAGGTAGAGAAACTTTTTATAGAAGTATTTTTTAAGAGGGGGCTCTGGGTTGTCTTGAGTAGATGTTGTCTAAGATTTTTTTTTAAACTCTCTAAGTGAGCTTTATGATTTTGTAAGTTAGTGGTAATGGTCTTTTTTAGTGTTTTAAAGTTTTTTATAAATGACCTCTTTAACAATTTTATAGAGTGGAAAATCATTTTAGTCTCTATATTTCTTTGTTTTATTATCTTTTGTTTTAGTTTTTTAGAATTTTATTTAGTTTTTTAAAATTTTTATCTAGTTTTTTAAAATTTTTATTAATATGAGCTCTGCATTTTTTTTAATTAATTAATGGAGACCTCTCCTCTATGGAAGCAACAAGTTTTTGGATTGTCTTAATATGTTTATCTATGCCAGACATTTTAGTCTCATATGCCTTATGGGGAACATGTTTATCTCTATGCTGGGATCTTTTAAAATAGGTAGGTATAAAGTATATTATCACACAAAAAAGCAAAAGAACTCCTAGGTTGAGATAGCCTCTAAATGTATAATTTTGAAAATAATCTTTTGTCACTATTGTGAATAAGAGGGTAAAATTTTGAACATTTATCTTGGTAGACATTGTAGAAGAAAAAGGATTACCTTATTCAGATGTAATGAGGACTTACGGCTAGCAGATGTCACAGTTGTGATCAGCAGCAGCAGCAACGGTGCGCTAAATGAGGTGGCGATTTGGCCAGGACAATCTTTGTTTCTTTTCACAAATTTTACCGGGCGTGTGCCACCAGAACCGGCTCGATCTGGTCTCTCTGATTTCCACTCACTGACTGCTCTCACTAGCTCTGCCCAGAGACCAGTGCTGTGGCTGGGGGCAAGTCCCTAACCAGCCACTCGCTCCGCTTTGCCTCTGGGGGAACCCGAAGAGGCTCCGTGGAGTCAGCCCCATGTTGGGCGCCAGATATTACAGTAATTAACCTGCTGTGAGATATATATTAAGTAATATTTATTATTTAAATATCACTTACAGAGAAGGGTTTTGTTCAAAGGGAGAAAATAGAGGGGGAAGCAGCACGCCACAGAGTTTTTTAACTGCCCGATCCGGCGCCGATCCAGGAACTGTAACAGAGCCTGGCTTCCTCTTCAGCCCCTTTCATCTGGGGGCTTTACTTTTGATGCTCTTTCCAGTTGACCACGCCCCGCTCGGCTCCAGCACTCTGATGCAATCAGTTCACATGTGTAGCTTCTGATTTCCTGCTACAGTCTTGTAAAAAAGCTTTTAAATGACTCTATAGCTTTTTGCTTTATTGTCTTTTCCCCCCAATAGAATACGTGATTCAAAACACTTAGCCATACATATCATAAGCCAGTCTGAGATTTCTAATCAAATACCTTTATGTTAATCATAAGCAATATAATTAAGAATAGAAATGTGTGTACCTAAGAGAGTGGATTTCATGACACTTTAAATATACACACACGTACATATGCATGATTCCTAAATGTTAAATTCCATCTTCTCTCAGTGGAATTTTAATCAATCCTCACAGATATTTGTGGTGATAAAAGACAGTGTGGAGGTGGCATAAAGTTGTAGGTTAACAATAATCAGGTTCCCTGGTGCTTAAAAGGCTCCCTGATTCCAAGGAGCTCTAAGTACCTATAGATATTATATCTTATTAATCTCTAGAACATCAATGTGAGATGGATTGCAAAGAGTACATTCTACTATAGAGATAGGGTAATGATTATAATATATCATGTTTGTAGAACACACTGTGCAGGAGTGCTCAGAACATTTCACAGATGCTATCAAATCAGTTGCCTGCTCATCCATGGGTTCTGGACTGAACAACATCTGCTTCTTTTTGTGTAAATAAAGCATATATAGCAACTTCCCATCATTTCACTGGTGGGAAATAGTTAGGGGATGTTGTTTTCTCCTTATTACATACTTGGGGTTTCAAACACTTGACTTCATATAACTTATTTTAAAAATAAAAGTATGGTGCTTAGAAAAGAGATGTGATATATTAGCTAGATAGGTAGATAGGTAGGCAGAAGACAGATAGATGATATGATAAGATAGATAGATAGATAGATAGATAGATAGATAGATAGCTTAAAAGTTTGGTATTTAGTAGTTATTATAATACCATGGCACCATTACAACAGACACATATGCTGGGCTAGATAAAAAAATAAAGTCTCCATATGAATATCTAATATTATAAGTGATTGCTTTCCAGAAGCTAATTCAAAGCCTCTTTGAGAAAAGTGGAGGTATGAAGGAGACAACAGAAATAAAGGTAAACTTCAGGCTTCAAGTAATTGCTCTGTCTGAAGATTTTAAATACTGAAGAATCATTTTCTAATGACTCGAATGATTTTATTTAAAGGACAAAGTAATCTGGGGCATGACTGCTTGGGACTCCAGATCACAAAATTAAAGAAAGATAAAAACAAACTTTTACTACAGTTTGGTAAAATGTTCTGTTACTCTACACTCAGGTTTTATTAAAAGATGACTGACAAAAAATATTTGAATGAAACTATAAAGAGAAATTTTCTAGGACATAGCAGCTCCAACCACAAAAGAAGCAAATAGTATACTGGGTATGAGATACTGGCAATTTGAAGTCACATTCAGATGTAATGACTGAGCACAGGAAACAGTGAACAGATAAGACAAAAGGCATCTCTCAGGACAAGTTTAGAATGAACTGGAGCTTTGGGGAAAACAGTATTTTTTTTTTCAGAGTCGTGAACACAATTGGAGGGTTTGAAGCTGAAGTTTGATGCTTTCAGGTGTTTGTCTAAACATACACTCTAAAGCAAAATGGAGAATCTTAAAATGTGGGAAGCAGCAGAGCGGGTATTTTAATAGCAAAAGATAATAGAACCTCTACAAGAATATTGAAGTATAACATGAATTAGAATTGCCAATATGCTTACTGTATTTTTTCTAACCCAGATATCTAACTACCTGACTCTAGTTGACCACAGTAATTAGCAGTATCACAATGGCAGTGATTACAAACTTCTTTTGGAAAGTGCACAAAAATATAGATATCAATTTTACTATGTTGGCTGGAAAACACAGCATGCAAAGTGCATATTTCTCATTGTTACATTCTTCAGAGAAAAATTAAAGAACTGTCTTAGTTCAATTTACTTCACAAAGCACAAAACCAATGATAACTAAACTCTATAGTAAATCAATTTGCCTGGGCTTCCCTGGTTCAAACAAATGGGAAAATATTTCAAAATATACTCAAGGAACCTTCAATATCCAACTTTTTATGCTTTCTTTGCTTTATCAGTACAAGTACATAAAGAATTGAACCTGAACCCTTTATGTTCACACCATGTGCAGTAGCTACTGTCTGGTGAAGGAAGGAGTGTTTGTAAGGTGTTTTCATTGTGTGTTCCATGTTCTATACTAAGAAGCTTTCAGAAGACTACCACCATCTATTTCACACTGATTTTTACCTCTCTTGGCTACAACAAGCCATCTGTCACCAACTACTTGGTGTACACCACCTACTCCCTAGCTTAACTGACAATTAAACCAACTTAGTTATTACTAATGAAGCATGTTTTACATAATAAGTTTAAATTCACTTAAATGACATAATAATTTAAAGAATTTTATTGTAATAGCTAGCACCTCTTAAGGAGAATTGAGTGGAGTGCCTATGCAATCTACAATTCAAATTTTAAAAGGAAATTAAGTGCAATTTAAAAGCCTTGTTAGCATACAACTATAAAATGTGCTATAGAGGAATATATAACATGGCTTAAAATCTATAGTATCAGTTAAAATGTCTCACAAAACTGCAAATCTCAAAAATACCGTTTTAATTTTTTAAGTCTCACAAATTAAAATAAAGCCAAATGTTTTCTAATTTCAAAGAAGAATAAATGTGGCTTTTTAATGCAAATATGTAGGCTTCCTTACTTTTAAATATGTCTCTATCACTAATTTTCAGGCTTTACAACCCTAGAATACTGTAGATATAATGTCCTAAGTCGGTAGAAGTCCTCTCCTGGATGCAAGGCACAAGTTTACAACATTTTTTATTAAAGTCTACAGAATGAGGCAAATGCAAAGGGAGGCTTCTGGTTTTTATTGCACTAATGTCAACCTTCTTCCTAACTCTAACTCTGATGTATTTTCCTGTGCAGCTGAATGATCTATTATTGAGAATTGGGAAAGCTTTGCCTCAGCAGGAGTTGTCTAGTGCTAAGTGTTTTATGGATTTGAATGTTGAGGCAATCTGCAAGCAGTTAAGGTAAGGAGGAAACAAAGAATGCCAGATTGGGTAGGGTTTGCACATTGACATGCCAAATATATATTTTGTTTATAACTTAATAAATCATTTGCTTTTGTTGAAATAGCCTATTCTTATTAAGGCACACCTCATGATAATTATGAAATATGTAGACAATAGAAATATTTTCTTACCTGAAATAGAAATCATTAAAATGGCTGACAGTCAAGTTGAAATTACATGCCCTCTCTATTTCTGTCTATATGCGAAACATCTAAAACACAACTTACTATCATGTCATGTAATTATGGACAAAATAAAAGGTCCATGCTGAAAACTGCCACAAAGAGAAACTGTATAAATTTAGTGATAGGCTTATATAACTACTGAACTTTCATTGTTATCCACACATTAGGGAAATTAAAAAATGTTTTAAACTTTGATTTATACCAATCATTTGCAAAGTTCTTTAAATGTTCTTTAAACAAAGTAAAAGTAATGTTTGAGTAAAACACATTGAATTATCTCCTATACAAGCTTATTATTTCAGTGTGTGTGTGTGTGTGGTTATTTTTTCTTTTTTCTGGTCTCAAAATTATTTTTAAACTAAAATGAGACATTGTAAGAATACTAAAATAAGACAGTTATTTGAACCTTAAAAAGTAAATTAAAAATTGAAGACAGTGGTTCTCAACCTTCCTAATATTGTGACACTTTAGTACAATTTCTCATGTTGTGGTGACCCCTGACAATAGAATTTCATTGTTATTTCACAAGTGTAATTTTGCTACTGTTATGGATTGTAATGTAAATATATTGGAAATAAAGGTCTGGCAGAGAGTCATAATCCACAGGTGGAGTACTGCCATTTTAGAGGATCTTATAGTTTCTATTATAGGCTGATACAGATTACAGTCAAAATAAATTTCTTCTAAGTCTTTCCTCAAGCACTGCAGGATAACTCAAGGCATGTATGTATTCCCAAGGAACTACCCCTGACTAAATCACTCTTTGCTGATGTTGATGATGACTGTGCATCTACTGGCTTCAAAGATTAGTAAAGCAGGTATGAGTGTGGTCTTCTTGCCGAGTCTGTTCCTGAGATGATGCCCATAGGCTTCTAGTGTGCAGGTTACCTCATTCCCCAACCATTTGCCAGAATATTGTGCAAGGTGTTGAATATGACTGTGTGTCTTCTTTAGCATACTTTTCTTTGTTCAATATTGTGTATTTCAAATGAAATGCAGAACATGGCCTGGAGGAATGTGGTCAGCTGTGCTGCATCCCACAGTTAAGTTCCTATATCCACCTTGCTCAAAATAGGAGCCAGAGCTAAACACCTTTATCCCCTGATATCTTATATCCTTGTTTGAACTTCACTTAGAGATGATGCCCAACTTGGTTATGACTGTCACTTAATATAGGTTTTCATTTCCCAACAGAAGAGGTCACACACTCTGAGGATTATAAAATAGAAATCGAGGGGTGTAGTGTCCTGCAAAACCTATGTTGATTATATTTTGGCCAATTCAGTTTGGTTTTTAAACGAAATTCTGAAAATTCATAGTTAGAAACTCACTGAAACAGATATGTAAGTATAGTTACATAGATGATCAATGAAAAGAAGAGAGAGAAATACAGACACATCTATACATATATAGGAGAGGAAGAAGAGACAGCCAGACAGGCAGACAGAAAGAGAAGACAGAGAAACAGAGACAGATAGGTAGATGTCAATTATACCACATAGCTTGATCCCACAACTGTCCCCAAAATCTAGAATTTTGTCCTACACTTCAGAAGCTCTGCACACTCAGCTGTCTACTAAAAAGGTCACAGCAATCTGGCCAGAATCCCATTGCTATCTAGGCCCCTTATCTCTCATTATGAGGAGGTCTTAGTGGTTCTATCCAAGTATCTATAGGTATTTTCTGACACAGCAATTTCTTGAAATTTCTAAGATGTCTAAAATGTTATTTCTGTCTTTCTAATAACCCATTCCCAGAAAACCTGGAGTTTTATAAACATGACATATTCCTAATATCTATCATATTTTTATTTTCTCTTTTCTTAGGGACAGGAAGGTAAAAAACTTAAGTGGTAATAAGGCAATTTATACTTTAGTGTGTAAAAATTTTGCAAGTAGATCTTGAGGTCACAACATCAATCTCAACATGTCACGTTGAATAGTTATATAAAGTCATTGATAAAATTTTATATCAATCTTTAATTTTTATAATTAACAAACAAATACCTGTAGTAATTGTCATTGTTTGACCAATAGCCAGGCAAGATACAGTTAGGTGAGAAAACCAAACTAAGGAGGGGATGAAGAAAGGCAGGGTCAAGAGATACATGAGTGAGTTGCCCAGGAAGCAAGATCTTAAAGGACAGATAAAGACACAGAAATAGGCTAATAGAAATGGGCTAATTTAGATATAGGATGTAGGTGCTAGGTAGAAATAAGCCTGAACTACTGACTGAGCATTTTGTAATTAATATAAGCTTTTGTATGCTTATTTGGGACCCATCAGTCTGGATAAAAGAAGCTCTGCCTCCATTTATGTTGATTTTTGTTTCATTTAATTTAGTTTGAATTTTTAATCCATGTTTATCACTCCAAAATATGTCCAGAGTTAGTTCCCAAAGTTTACTTCATAAGACAAGGTTCTATAAGTATATAACAGAAAGCTGAGGTTACCACATTACAATTAGTTATTTCTCTGTTGATATGATGAAATACCACAACCAAAAACCAACTTGAGAAGCAAAAATGTATCTTGGCTTACATTTCCAAAGGAGTTAATAGTGGGTGGGAAGGTATGTGACATGGCAGTGAAAGTAGGATGCTGGCTGACCACATTTCATCTATGTGCAGGAAACAGCACTACTGAGCAAGATGTAGGGACAAAAATATTAATACTCAAATCTAGTTCACAATGGCACACTTCCAACAACTGGGAACCTAGGGATCAAACACGTGAACCGTGGGAGACATTTCTCATTCAAACCAGCAAAACTTGCTAGTAGAGTTCTGTACAACATTGTTTTAAGTAGAGGCACAGTAAAAATAAGCTTTGATGGATGCAGACCTTTGATCATACTGCAATTTCTGTAACATGTCTACTTTGAAAGAATCAAAAATTATTTGTGGTTCAGAGAAAATTTTATTTACTTAATCAAATTCAAAGAATTTGAAAGAGATAACTTTACACTGGAATTTTTAAACCATATTTCCAAAGGTATTTTATTCCTTGGGCTCTTTATTATTTAAAGGTTTAATTTTACATAAATGAAAGAATAAACAGAACACTCAATATTCCTGCCTCCTGAAACCTGGATTCTAGTAAGAAAACAAAAACCAAGAATAGGCAAGAAATTGTGACAGTTAATGAGAAACTTCAGACCCCAAGGACAGGACAGGTCACCCAACTACCCAACCCTTTCTTTTCTTCTATTTTCTCTCTCTCTTTTTTTTTTTTTTTTTTTTATAAAAGAAAATTTTACTGGATTTAGTTTAACAATGGAGGGTAAGCATGTGACTATCATAGTAGGGAGCATGGCAGCATGCAGACAGACATGGTGATAGACAGTGGTTGAGAGCTCCCATGTTCAGACAGCTACTACAAGGCAAAAAGAGGGAGAGAAAGAGAGAACCAACTGGAATTGCACAGGCTTTGAAACCTAAAAGTCCACCTATAGCAACATATTACCTCTAACAAAGATATTTCTTCTAATTCTTCCCAAAAAGTTCTATCAATTCTGGGGACCAAGCATTCAAACATAATGGCCTCTGAGAGCCATTATCATTGAAACTACCATATGAGTCATATAATAATTCTATGTTTGGATTTCACAAGAACTTCCTCTCCATTTTCCATAGTCACCCTGCTATTTACATACAAAAAGGAGTTCTCAACTTCGCATTTTTTTTCTTTTTTCTTTATTTTGTATTTATTAAAAAAAAAAACACAGTAAAAAGAATTTAAAATGTGGAAGAGTTAACAATAACTATATAGAGGATAAGAGTGATAAGCATGGCTTATCAAGGGTAGACATACAAATAAGATTGCTACACCTATATTTTCTTTGTGTTCATCTTTCCCTCTGAATTTTTTTTTTTCCATCCCTGTATATCCTTATCCAAGGTCTCTTCCCC